>JANJGK010000050.1:5239972-5289616 GCA_039081455.1 Macrobrachium rosenbergii
TATATATATATATATATATATATATAATATATATATATATATATATATATATATATATATATATATATATATATATATATATATATATATATATATATATATATATATATATATATATATACATATATATATATTACAATTATGTTTGCATAATTGTTGAAAAGATTGCCTGGTGGAGATGAATAATGTTAACTTTCTAAATTTGATAAATCTAGGTTAACTGAGCTTATGCTTATATAAGTATTAAATGTGATATAGGTGAACTGATAGCCCTCTGGCATGAAATCACATTTTCAGAGGTCTGTGAAACAAAATCTCTGATACGCTGATCTCCAGCGTAAATTGGTGACTCTGTTACTAAAAATTTGTACGTGACTTGTCAAATTGGTTGTCTACTTTTCGTTTTGCATATCTATATTTTATGAAACGTTTCACCTTCACCTGTTAATGAGATTTCGAGGGTGACTGAATAATCAGAGAACTGCGGCACCCATGGCAGGAGGATATGGCGGAGCGTCCGTAGGATATACTGTATATCCCTGCAGATTCCTCTGGCCATCAGTAACCAGCAGGAAGGTGGACATAGCTCGAGAAACATCCCTCGAGGATGGACATTCGTTCCCTAGTCCTGCACAGGATGTCAAATCTTCCGTCGTTTCTCTAGGCCGGAAACTTTTTCTTCTTGGAGATCTTTTTCTTTTTAGGTTAGTATCCTATTGTGTGTTACTGTAGTTATTAAAGGGGTGAGCCTTGATGGCTAGTCCTTATATCATCGTTTCAAAAAAATAATCGAGAGAGAGAGAGAGAGAGAGAGAGAGAGAGAGAGAGAGAGAGAGAGAGAGAGACAGAGAGAGAGAGAGAGAGAGTTCTTTGTAGCTATTTATACTTGGCAGCGGTTATTATAGAGTATTTCAACTTGTTCTTTTCTTCTCATTAGTTTTCTCATTTTCTCATCTATTTATAATTTGAACATTTGTTTTTAATGATTTGCCACTATAGAGTTAGAAAAAAAAAAGCTTTTCATCAAAAACCCAAACAGAGATAATTAAATTGTGAGTCATTCTATACTTCAGTAGCCTATCCTGGAAGACAGCGGGTGACGCTATCCCCTCATAAAGGAAAAATAAACTTTAGTCTTTTCTGGTCAGTGAAATAATTCTTACAAAAGGAAGTTCATAAAGTCACGCTTCAATCCCTCCTTCAGTAAAAAAAGGGAAAACTTAGAATATCACTTCTATACTTTAGTACTGCATAACACTGTGATGCATTGATGAAGATTTTTTTCTTTACTATTTAAAACAAAAGAACAACATTTTTTTCCATTAGTTTTCCCACAGTAAAAGATAATCATCACGAAGAGCGATGATAAAGTAAGATAACTTTGTTAACACGGTCTTTCGCGTTTGCTATCACTTCATTTTGAACTGCTGAACAAAAACTAAGCCTTCTCTAAAGGATTAGATTTTTTTCTCGTCACTTTGATGCTCTGCCGCCATTGTTTCGTTAACAAAGTCATCTTTTTTCTCTTCTTCCTCTCTAAGGGACTTTATGTTCTATGATCTCTCGCGATACGAACTGTATTCCTTTCACCGAATAAATCATGTTATTCTGCTCAGATGGCCGGAAATTTGGCGACTGAGAGCTTCAGAGACTTTGTTTTTATGTGCTTTGATGCTGTGAAAGATGCGGATTCTTCCTGGTTTTTAAAACACGAAAGCAAGTGTCCATGCCGCTTACCAGTTTAACAGTTTTTTCATTGAATTTTCCAGCTTCTGGAAGTAATCCGAGTAGTGTCTTGTTTTGTAACTTGAAAGCTTACCATTGAGAAATCTCTCTAAGTAAAAAAGCGGGCAGTATTATTCAATCTAATTTAGTTTGAGCACCAGTTCTTTAGAAAATGTCGGTGTTCAAACCTTCTCATATGCAGTTTGTCCACTGGAGAGTGAAAAAAAAAAAACATTTTCAAGGCAAGGACTTTGAAATCTTTATGACATTCACTGTCAGCAGATGTACACAACGAACTTACCATTCTGCTTCCACATAACGTCAGAAATATTTTGCACTTTACGAAGACCTGTATAGACAAAGTCTCTGTCGATTGACTTGTTCTTTACCAAACATATTTTAACTAAACATTAGATAAAACTTACATATTAAGTAAAGTAATTTTTTATGTTTCATCCTTGAATTACCCTCATCTAAACTATCAGTCAGGATTGCATTAAATTTTACCCAAAGAACATCTCCAGTGAGAAAATTAAGTACTTACAATGCAAATTCCATAAAAAGAGAGACTACATCCACTATCGTCGAAATGGTTCACATTTCAGAAAATGTGTGTGTGTGTGTGTGTATGCGCGTGACTCGTGTCTGAACAGGTTTTCGAAGCCACGTTTTCCAGATTTTATTTATTAGAAGTGTCTGACATAAAACAGGTTTGGCATTCGTAGTGTAATGATTGGGAAATTATTGCTGGAATTAGTTTTTTTTAGCATAACGTAATTAATGTTAAAGGCGAAAGGTCATTAAAATCACTAAGCCTGCTCAATGCTAGCCTACTTTTAAAAGAAAACTTGAGAAGAGAGAAAAGGAGAGATTTCATACGATATATTAGATGACGGATTGAAATTAGAAATATCAACTAATATTAATATGACCCGACACTGGTCTTATGGACATTGTAACCGTTACAGTAGAACTCTAATTTATTACAATCTTCCTTTCAATACATTTCATCATTAAATACTCATAAAAGCAATTTCAAAAGTATCCGAGATAATATTGCAATTAGATCCAAAATTAAATGATGTCAGTTACCACAGGTCTACCAATCGTTTTTAGAGTTTTGTTCAGTTCCAACGGCCTCTCCCGTGTTCAGAGAGAGATATTGATATTACTCGCAGATATTGCTAACAGCACAGGTCTCAGTAATGATAAAATATACAAACGAAAACAAAATTCGAACAAATAAAATTTCTGGTGCAGCGAAAATATTTTTTTTATCGACTATTTTGTTTGCTTTAAATTAAGTTTGAGTTCAGGTACGAACGTAACCCTAAATTATTTTCACAAATAGCAGAAAACGTTTTGTAGAAAATCTGGAAAAAATGGTTGGAAATGAATGCTGAAAAAATCTGTGAACTGGAAATTGAGAGACTATGGAGATTACCTAGAAATGGTGATTGATGAAAATAGATGTTTTCGCTGACTGATGGAACAAACGATTTTTTTTTTTTTTTAGAGAGAATACGGAATATTCATTTTAGACCAATTTTCACTTTGATTCACTTATCTCGTCTTCACACACACACACACACACACACACACACATTATACACACACACACACACACATATATATATATATATATATATATATATATATATGCGTGTGTGTTCATATATATATATATATATATATATATATATATATATATATATATATATATATATATATATATATATATATATATATGTGTGTGTGTGTGTGTGTGTGTGTGTGTGTGTGTAGAATCTACTGGTCACTTTAAGAGGGCATTGTGGCTATTATAATTACATATATATATATATATATATATATATATATATATATATATATATATATATATATATATATATATATAAGTTATATAGATAGATAGGGAGATAGATAGATAGAAAGTTATTTAGCATGATTTCATGTAAAAATAAACCCAAGTATCTAACAACAAAAGGTAGAAGAAAATCCTGTATTCCTCATCTGTTCTGCTTCAGGGAGAGGTTTATCTTTCGAAGAACGTTATCGCTCAGGACATAATATGAATCAAGGTCTAAACTCTAAAGAATACCTTTAGGCCTTGATATGAATATTTTTTCCACAGAGTGATCGTATATTATTGACCAGTTCCATAAAAGCCACCAGACGGACAAGACTGTCTTTGGCTTTGTCGCATATCCGAAAATAGAATTTGGTGTTCTGGCTTTCATTTGTATGTTTCCAAACAGAAGAAGAGAAGTTTGAGGGCGTATAATAGCCACTGCTCTCCTGATAATACTGCAGATTAGTATTTTTTTATAATAATAATAAAAGGAAGAACAACAAACAAAAAGAAATTAAGGCTAAATTTGGGATATTTCAGTAGTGTCCACGTAATTGCCAATACATATTACCAGATGTCTGTGTATTCTAGAACAGTTCAGAATGAATCTTTGGTAACAATCGCCGCCGTTTTTATTTCCATATGGGGTATTACATTTTTAATATCTCAGGTTTGTATATATCTCAGGAGAAGAATGAATGTTGGGTAATTTGAGCGTCCTTGTTTAGTGACAAGGTCGTTAAGCGAATAATACCATTAGAAAGGATTATTTCAGACGGTGGCTTAGTGCGTCATTGGGTGGTAAAAGGTAAGAATGCGAGCTG
The DNA here is from genome assembly GCA_039081455.1 of Macrobrachium rosenbergii. Lineage (NCBI taxonomy): Eukaryota > Metazoa > Arthropoda > Malacostraca > Decapoda > Palaemonidae > Macrobrachium > Macrobrachium rosenbergii. The sequence continues at coordinate 5,244,374 of JANJGK010000050.1, forward strand.
TACATATTCATCAAGGCGTGAATATTGCATTACACGTTTCCGTTTTTCAGTCACTAGCTTACTTTTGGAGGTTACTCAGTTTGATTGTAAGAGAAGTTTCTGTTCTTTATGTTTGTAGATTCCTGAGCTCTGGGGCGCTTAAACAGATTGAATTCAGTCTCGAGAAACTACTAACAAATCCTGTCGACAAATCACAAGGTAATAAAGCATGTTTAATGTAAAATAGCTTTATACTCTCTCAGCGATGGAACGCTACTGTACTGTGAAGCGTTGTTCTATAAAATGGGTTGTTAATTGTTTTGTTTTTCAGGCGTGCAGGAGTACCAAAAACATCACTTCGGTGCGCTTGTCCACGGAGAATGGTTCTTTCCTATTCCGCTACCTGAAGCAGGAGGATGAATCACTCCAGAAATTTGCAAGTTGAACACAAAAATTGGTAATGTGAAGATAGAATCAACAGGTAAGTTTCTAACATGTAACGCCCCAACTCCAGTCCGTACTTGATATCCCCAGCCTTAGGGGCGGTGGCCCTAAAGGGGTGGGGGTCCTCTCTGTAGCTGATTATGGTTGGTCGGACGACCTTCCATATTCAGTTATCAAGAGTTTTCTAAGCAAATCAACTTCATTCAACAATCATTTTTGTTATTTTTTAGCTCATAAAGTACCAAGTGATTCCTTATGTGAAGTTGAACTTCCTTATTCTTCAGTGGTTAAAGAAGTAAATGCACTTTTTACATGACGCAAGCTTTTTTATTCAGAGTTAACCAAAAAGCTTCCACTTGCAAGGGTCTTGCACAGAGAGTCCATTATCAGGCAATCACATAAGCTGTTTAATTAACGGATTATTGTCCGTATATTTGAATTAGGAGTTATAAGATTGCACATAATTTGCTGAGGTTTCCTGCCTCTTTCTTTTTAATTACAGGTGAATTCGGAACGACCGAAGAAGCAAATGAATGTTTGATATCTACAGCAATACTAGAACGTCATTGGATCCGAGGCAGAACGAATAGAGCAGCCAAGACCAACAACGAAGTTGCTAGGCCTAGTTCGGCGTTAATTTCGGTGAGTCAAAAAAATTCAATTTTTGCGTACAATGACCGAACTACTATCAGTAATATCCTTATGCTAAGCCGTAAATTAAGCTTTCATCGGCTGAATATTTCATGGTCGTTTTTGGGTTCTCCAGAATTTATTTGACATGAAGTCTTTTGAATACAATATTGAACTTGACACTGGATTCTTTGATCGAATCCTTATGCATTCTAAAAGCAAAATTTATAACTACCTTAAGAAGTATCAAGCCTCGCTTGTTTGCCAGTCATGAGGATAAATTAAATACTTATTTTATTTTTGAGAATGCTTTTGTTTTTAGAGGTTTCTGAAACTATCTTTGTCAGTATAGAAAGATAATAACGCTAATATGCGATAAGAGCACATAAGTTTACATTTATTATTTTTTGAAGATAACTATATTAAATTCACTATCACGAAAGCAAAATGCTGAAGTTTGTAGTAGTAAATATTATACATGCCGGACGACCATGATTTTGGTTCCTGCCGACACTACCAGAATGTCCGAAGAACATTTTTTTGAAATATTCCTTGAGGCACAGTACGTGGTGCACTTTCATTTTTGAGAGGAAAACTACATGAAGGGCTTAGGGTGCGTCCACGCCACAGTAAAAGAATCCAGGTAAAAAAAGTCACAGGTAAAAACGCTACAGAAAAAAGTCACAGGGAAAAAAAGTCACATTAATATTTCCTTGATAGTGACCCCCGATACGTATCAACCTTTGCGTCGTGTTTAGTACAAGCCTGTTGGGGATGTCCGTAAAAACGTAAAGAAAAGACTGTAAATTAACGTGAATTTTTTCCTGTTACTTTTTTTCCCTAGCCAGAATTGTGACTTTTTTCCTGTCCTTTTTTTCTGTGACTCTTTTTTCCGGCCACCAGCAAGAATACGTTAGAAACACATAGCGGTAACCTATCTCTTAATTTACAAAAAGGGTGAAATAAAATAAGCCAACGACGGTAAATTGTCAACACGATTTGGCCAATGCTGTACTACCTTATGAAGTACTAGTTAGATCTGCCATTACGTTATTGACGGCTATTCAGCCTGTTTGTGGTGTCTGTGCGAAGATAAGTTACCAAAGTGTGTTTAAGACGTTTTGCAGTAGTGCAGACGCACTGTTAGTCCCTAGGTTTAGTTTCGATGGGAACGATTTTATCCAACATGTTAAATTACAGTTGTATAATGAATTCTGAGAAATTTAAAAATCAGAATTGGTAGATGCTTGCCTTGGTTCAAAGCTTGTTGTCATTGGGTAAGTTTAGCAAACCTGGAGACGGTTATAAAAACTTTTATCTGTCAACATTTTAATAGAATGGATTCATTTACCCTGAAAAATCCAATAGGCAGGAAAGAATTGGCGTAAGAAATACTGAGCGAACCTATCATGTTGATAACAAACTGGTGGACATGTATGCTGACAGGCCGTTCAATGGTGAGTTCGTGAGGAATTAAGTAAACTTAGTTGTGAGAACAATTTAGGGTGAGCTATGTTATGTCAAACTTGTTTTTATGACCTACTGTTAGTTAACTATGGCTCCCACGTTTGCTGTGTAACTATGAACAGTAATTTGTTAGTGTCCCACTGAAATTAGATTTAGATAGGGGTGAAAAATAGTATTAATATATTTTTAACAATTCTTGAATAGGCAGGTTACCATTGGAATATAAGTAAACTATGAAGAATATGGATCGGGATATCGTTAAAAAATGTGACATGTTTGCCAGAACCCACTGTTAGACTCAAAATAAAAATATGATAACTAATAGCATACTTATTAGGAGAAAATTATGTGCAACAATAAACAAGTAAAAAATGCGCCAAAGTTTCTTCGGTGCAATCGAGTTTTCCTTACAGCGTATAATGCCTTGTGAGCCGTGGCCCATGAAACTTTCAGCCACGGTCGGGTGGTGGCCTGTCCTATAACGTTGCCAGACGCACGATCAGGGCTAACTTTAACCTTAAATAAAATAAAAACTATTGAAGCTAGAGGGCTGCAATTTGGTGTCTTTGATGATTGGAGGCTGGATGATCAACATATCAATTTACAACCCTCTACCCTCAGTAGTTTTTCAGATCCGAGGGCGGACAGAAAAAGTGCGGACGGACAGACAAAGCTATCTCAATAGTTTTCTTTTACAGAAAACTAAAAAACTAAACAGTAATTTCTGACGTCCCTGAAGTTTGGGCATTAAAGGTTTGTGACTCTTTATATTACATTGTTGTTACTCGGCAAGTGGAGTAAATTAGGGTTGTAATAAAGAACATGTAATAAATCTTATATTTTAGTGGGGTTTACGTTCATGCAAATGTGGTAATAGTGATAAACAAAAATTGATTTTTTTTTAACTTCAATTGATTTTTTTTAACTTCAGGAACAGAGAGATCCATTAATTTTAAAATAACCGATGGGATGGCATATGGTTAACAGTAAATTGGAAAATATAGTACTTTTTTCTAATACGTTTTTAGCTGAATGCAGCTGCTGCCATGGGTACTTCAGATGCTGGTCTTCCCAGCTATATTGGCTACATGATAGGTGCTTTCGCATTCTCGTATTTTAGTTATATGTCGCTGAATCTACTCGTTGTCCTTGGCTGAAAAAGGGCTCGGCAGATGGCCAGGTTGTGTTGTGGTTTCTGTCAAGAAAACAAGAGTTTTATACGACTTCTAGGTCACCGAAGGCTTTTAGACTGTACCCCCAGGTGTGTGAACATGCAGTGGCTATTTTGCCCTTCTTTAAAGTAAAGTAGGAATGTAAACTTAGCTTTATATAGGTGTAAAACGCAGGAGACTGTGCTTTGTTTCCTGGCCGGGAAAATCATATGCCCTCGGTCTACGCTCATTTTCTGTGACTCCATAATGAATGCGCTAAGTTTGAAAAAAATTTATACCATAAGTATTGGATGCTTAGTGGGTGCTATTTATGAAGACGATGTTCCTTAATTCTTGATGATACGTTACGAATAGATGATGAAATTGAGGGCATTGCAGAATTAGGAAAAATCAGGCTAATTGTTAAATTAAGCTTAAGAGAGAAATATAGAGACATTTGTGAAGAGTTCAGTGGCAAAGAAATCAGTGTAAGAGACTACCTAAAAATCCGAGTTGAAGATTTGTCTACTTACAGGTCGGAAACGACCCAGTATCTAACGACCAACCAACCGTGCAAGCGGAATCTGAAACGCTGATGAAGGCTTGTCATTTGATTGACCTGCATGATGACACGGATACTACAAATGTATCTGAAGAAAACGATTTGGCCTCTATAAATGGGGCATTAGACCATAATGGTGGGATAGACGTATTAAATGCAAGCTTCAACATCAAACAACGAACTGCTGAGACTGATGCAGTGCCTCTTGTTGTAACCTACGGAACAATATACGGGGAACATTTTCCCGAGATATAACCGAGTAAAGGACCTTTCCCTGAAAAAAGCGGGACGCCATATGTTTCTCACACCCTAATTCCTTATTCAACTTACTCTAACCTAATCTAACCCAACCGGGGGCATGGCAAAAAGCCGGGACTGGTGCAATACTAGCATATACCTCAGTAATTTGCATCCGGGGAGACGTTTATTTGTTCTTCTGATAGTAATCCTCTTGAAGCTTTACCTAGTGACAATGACGAGGTCTTGTGACGTCATGGAAGAATCGAGGCGTTTTGAAGCTAACACTGACGAAGACTGCAGTAACACCGACACGGCGTACCCCATGAGTCAGGATTTATTTAGTTCAATTATCCCCTCCAGAGGTCAAGATGATATACAAAATCCAACAGTGATCCATTGTTACCGTCCTTTAATAGTTACAGTTACTCCAAAAGTGCCAGAAAAGTAATAATGATAATGAAACCACATGACTGATGAGTCAGACTGTAATTTCAGCATTGTAGAAAACACACAGGTAAACAAAATGCGAAAGCAATGTAAAAATGCAACAAAAAAGTGTAAAAGAAAATCTCATAATAACTAACATTTATTAGGATATCCACCCTTAATATCAACGGTATTAATGATAGACTGCAACAAGAGATATTACATTCATTTAACACCTTCAACAAAATAGACATTCTTTTAGTCCAAGAACACAATGTTAAGGGTATAAAAGATGTAGAGTTTTTGTCAGAAGGTATAATATAATTTTCAATCCAGCCATTTGTCTTGGAGGTGGAACCTGCATTCTCATCAAGAAGACTTTAGATTTTGTAATAAAGCATGTTGAAAGAAGCGGAGATTCTAGAATATGTTCTGAACATGGTGAAGATTCGCATTGTTATCATTTATGCTCCTTCAGGTTGTAATCATACAAAGCAACGGGAAGAGCTTTTGAACTGAACTAAACTGAACTGAATATAGAGTTTAGGCTAAAGGCCAAGCACTGGGACCTGTGAGGTCATTCAGAGCTGGAGAGGAAATTGAGAGTACGTAGGTCTGCAGGGAATAACATGAGGAAAACCTCGCAGTTGCACTATGAAATATTTATTAAGAGAGGGTGGACAGCGAGATGGAGAACGATATGAATGAAGGTACAGTGGAAGGAATGAAAGAGGTTGCAGCTAGGGGTGGAATGGACGCTGCAAAGGACCTTTAGTAATGCCTACAGTACACCGCATGAGGTGCACTCACGGCACTACCCCTCTACGGGGGAGAAGAGCTTTTTGACAAGCAATTGCCCTACTATTTACGGTATGATAACAGCCATGCTTATGTACACACAAACTATGGTTCGCGCATTGATAGATTGCACTGTCATGCGCTCAAAGACAATGTAATTTCAAGTGAAATGCTACCTGTGACATTTTCTGATCATTCTGCTGCATTTTGCAAAGTTAAGATGAATCCAAACTTTGGTATTGGGAATTCATTTTGGAAGCTTAATGCTAGTTTATTAGAAGACGAGGAAATTAAAGAAAAGTTTAGGGATTTGTGGACCTTTTTGAAAACATCTAAAAGGAATTTCTATCTTATCAGTAATTGGTGGAATGATCTGGTGAAACCAGAAATGAAACAATTAGCAGGCAGGGGTTTGGAGCCATCGATTATTTCGAAGCAAAACGAAGGAAACGATACATGAAACTTAATGTGTCAGGAAATGCAGATTATGTAGCCATTAATTCTCAAAGATAGAATAAACAATTTAAAATCTCAAATATTAGAAGAGGTTAAAATACGAGCGATCCAAAGGAGGGTAGTGCCGTCGGTGCACCCCATGCGGTGAACTGTAGGCATTACTTAAGGTTTCTATGCAGCGTGCCTTCGGCCCCTAGCTGCAACCCCTTTCGTTCCATTTACTGTACCTCCTTTCATATTCTCTTCCATCTTTCTTTCCATCCTCTCCTAACAATTCATAGTGCAACTGCGAGGTTTTCCTCCTGTTACCACTTTCAAACCTTTTACTGTCAATTTCCATTTCAGCTCTGAATGACCTCATAGGTCCCAGTGCTTGGCATTTGGCCTAAATTCTATATTCATTTCAATTAAAATACGATCGAGAATTCAAGACGGGACTGAAGGGGAAAAAGCCTCCTCTTACCTTCTTGGGCAGCAAAGAACAGTAAATAGTCAAAAGCTCTTTACAGAAATAGCCGCAGAACGAAACATAATTCCGAATCATGGTGAGGTGCTGCTTTTACAAATAACCAGGCCATCGAACATTATATGTTTAGGTATTACCAAAAACTGTACCGGAAAAACATTTGTGATGTACCTATGAACAACTTTTTAATGCAGTTTGTAGAAGAAAAATTGACTGATTCTGATAATGATATATTCCATAAGAATATATCTTTCAGAGAGATACGTGATATTCGTTCCATTGTTAACAATAAATACCCTGGTATAGGCGGGATCCCAGTAGAAATTTATAAGGTATTTTGGGAAGATATTAAGCATTGCCTAAAGTTGTTGCTTGAAAATATCATGGAAATGGAAACTCTCTTCAAGAGTCAGGGTACTGTTGGTCACTCTCATGTCGAAAGGTACTGATGGGAGTGCTTTGGCTAATTGGAGACCAATTTCATTGTTGTGCTGTGACTAAGATAATTGCGAAAAGAATGCAAACAGTTATCCTCAACCTTATCAGTCCTGGACAGTTTTGTGTACCTGGAATATCCATAAATACACGTAACACTTTAATTAGAGATATTGTGTAATGAGAAAAAGAGTTCAAGGTGCTATTTTGAATCCTGATTGGTCGAAAGCATTTGACCGTGTTGATATTAATTTTGTGCTTCAGATTCTTAAAAGATTCTAATGATGTCTGTTGTACTAATTTCAGGTAACAGGTGGCTATCCTTTGAAACCACGCATAGTCTCAGCTTCGCTCTGAAATGATATCAGCAGAGGATGAAATAAGCAACAGGAGGCAGATCGGGCGCAGGAAGGCTCCCACTGAAAGAGGTAAGCAGAAAAGACAGTATAAGTTACGAAGGGGAGGGAATTTAATAAGAAAATTTGATGAACTGACGAAAGGGCCGTATTGGAGTTGAAAGAAAAGAAATAAAAAAGAAAAAAGGTAACAAGGTGATGATGAGACGATTATGGTCTATTTATTTATGAAGTAATGTGCAGCATTCGTTATATAATCAAGAATGAATCTCTTTGCAATAAAATATCTATCTATCTGTCTATCTATCTATCTATCTACACACACACACACACACACACACACACACACACACACACACACACACATATATATATATATATATATATATATATATATATATATATATATATATATATATATATATATATATATATATATATGTGTGTGTGTGTGTGTGTGTGATATATGTGTGTGTGTGCGTGTGTATATAAATATAGTGTGTGTATATACGGTATATATATATATATATATATATATATATATATATATATATATATATATATATATATATATATATATCATGTACACATTAGGCAATAAAAAGGCAAGTCACATAACAAGGAACGAAGATAATAAAATAAAATGTAAAGAGTGGATATGACATAATGCGAAAGAGAGTATCTTGTTCATGAGAAGGATACCGCACCGAAAACTTCTGAATACTCACATTTAAGGCATTCTTTTTTGGAGAAATATGCAGTATCGTTGCAAACTTCAGTGGTCTGTTGCAATAATTCTCAAGAAATGTGAACAATATCTGAAAGCAGCAACTAAAAGTTACAAGGGTTTTCACAGTGACTGAATTTTTTTCAACAAATATGACAGAACGACAATCAGTCGATACTCGTAATATCTGTATTTTAGATGTACCCGTATGGAGAGGAAAAATATGATATGATACGCTGAGATAAGAGAAAACAAATAAGATAACAATAATAAAACAAAAAAATTACATAGAGAACTGGAGCAACTATTTCACGGAAAACAAAGTTTACTATTGTGAAAGATACTTGCGGACGTCATTAAATATAACAAGTTTGTGAGAGCGTTTAACGAGATACAAGCATTGTTTGGCTTGTTACAACGTTACATAGACAGGGGTTCTTTTATTCAGAATTGTCTGTGTGTTGCCATTTATTTTCCTTGGAGTTTCGTGGTTTAAAAGGGAACTGCTCTATTAGGCAAGGATGGAGAAAGAGAACCAGCCCAGTGCTTGTGTGCTGGCGACGCTTTTTACTGCTTAGATTCTTATGCAAACAATTATTTTACTAAATCTTCCAGGAATTTAATAGTGCTGCGGCTGCAACTGTCTTTAGAGAGAGAGAGAGAGAGAGAGAGAGAGAGAGAGAGAGAGAGAGAGAAAGAGAGAGAGACAGAGCTGACTGTGATGGGATCTCAGGTCAAGAAATCTTTATCTTTTAACACTGCAATAACATACTTGAAGTTCATTCCTATTAGTGTGTAATTCTTTGCTTCCTTTTTAATTTTTTCCTCGTGTTATCCCACTCAACATTTGCATTTTTCTCATATATCCTCAACATCCATGATTTTTTTTTTTTTTTTTTCGTATCGTGGATTCCCACACAACTAAAATTGTATAGATTTCGGTGCGCGAATAGATGTTAGTCTATATATTAGCTTTCATGCAGGGAACATAAGATATGGTTTTAGTAATCAATGCACAATTACTATTTTCTGAAACCTCTTGGCAATCAGTTTAATAGTGGTTATTCATTCTTTCCACAAAAAACAAATCATAAAACTATGTCAGCCACAAACACACACACACACAAAAAGGCAGCTGCCGAAACGAAGGAAGTTTGATCCAGTAAATTACGAAACTTTGGAAATTATACATAGTAGAAATGTCGAAGCTTTCCAGGTCGTCTCGACTCATTGGTTGCCTTTTCGGAGGGTGAAGAGGTTATGAAAGTGTGTGGACTCAGAAATGAAAATAAAACATAAATTTGTTGGCTTTTGCTTCGTCGGCTGAAAACGAAGAGCTTACAGTACATTCTGTATTTACGGTATCCTGTGTAAAGTGTATTTGACCGCACTGCAAAAATTTACTAATCGTAACACAGACAACCTGATGTGAAGGGTTCATTTTTTATTTGGTTCCACTATAAAACTTTGAGAAGGTGCTGTTCACAACACGCCCTGCTTTCCTTTTTTCACGAAGTTGCCTGAAACGTAAGGGAGAGAGACTATTTGTTTTGATTACATAAAAACGATCACACGCCTATCATCTAATTCTCCCTTCCTTTTTAGCTCGACAAACAAAAACGTAATATATACGGCTTCACCTATTCTGATTTGACAAGAGGATGCTTTTTCAGTGGACCTTTGATAATGCACCTCTAATGCATCTTTTCATAGATCTCAGAATATGTGTACACAAATGGATAATAACTGTATATCTACTCCTATGAGGTCATACTTCACCTTCAACCTTCATGTTCAAGTACAGGAACTCCATAACCCCCAAGTTGAGGGTTCATTTTGAATAGGCATCATCCCTATATCACGTCACGAATTCTCTCTTGTGGGCCTCTTTTATATAAGAAAAGTCAGAATGACTATTAGAGGCAAGGGCTCCGCCTTAGAATCAACACATCATTATCATTATTATTGCGTTGGTGAGGCTTCCGTCCAATTCCCAAGAAGTGGGAGGTCGAGTGAGTGTGCCTCAGCTTATGAATGGCCATTTGCTTCTTTAATAAAGCGCCTCATTTGCAGTTCATCAGAATTTTGTTAGTGAGGAAATGTGATTTGCATACAGAAAGAACGCCTTAATGGAACCTGCAAAAAATAACGTTTTTTTGTTTTTTTTTTTTGTTTTTGTCTGTCAAAGGTGTAGTGGGTAAATTGGTTTGCGATCATAGAATCATCATGCCAGTCTTGACGTACTGTAAATACCTTTCATCGATTATTAACAACACTCCCAGAAAACATTCGATTTACTGATATTGGGAGTAGAATAGAGATTATCTTTTTTTTAGTAAGCTGACCCCACGATAACTTGGGTGTTCGACGTCATAATTTAAGGAGGAATGCAAATCAAATTTCATCTTTTCGGCATTAATTACCACATAGGAAGCATGATGAATAAATTTTGCAAATTTTCCTTCAGTATTCTAGGTTAGTAAAGAGAGCCTACGAATCAGGTGACATAAAGTGACCTTCACTAAAAGAAAGATACTTGTTTACTTACTTAAATCCAAAGAACATAAGCATATGGACATAATAAGGTACTGTGCAAAAACATTACTCTTTCTTTGCTAGATCCTATTCATACTATGCTTTTCTATTTCTTTTCTCTTTTGTGTTGTAATATGCGAGTTTTCCCCTTGAGAAAAAGGAAATATCATTGCCGAAAGGATAGGGAAAATTAGGTGAGTGAAAATCTTCCCAGTGTGACATAAAAGGGACCGGAAACAAGGAGCCAATGAATAAAATGAATAGCAATAAAAGAGTAGTGGAGCTGGAATGTGATCCAGATAATGAGAAACGGAATGTGGCCCAGGTAATAAGCAAAAGATCAAAGCTGAATGAGCATAGTTGTAAATAAATGTGGTCTTTGTGGGCGTAGGAATGATTTCGTTGATAGGAAAGGAAGAAGGTTTGGTAAAGAGATTGATATCCATTCTTCCAGAAGCCCATTGAATTGCTACACAAATAGGAATTTTTCGAGTGTTGTAAAACTGGGGACATAAACGCGTCTCTTTAAAGGAAATCGATAAACAATTTATTTCTAACATTTGTTCTTGTAGATCCTGTATAGAACTATTTAAATACTAAATACTCCGTTGAATAACATCTCCCAGCATACCTGTATTCAGGCATCCAAAACAAACTCAATTTCGATTTGTTAAATTCAATATATCCAGATCTACCTCGGACATCTAAATTCTATGAGAAAAACAACACTACGCCTTCCCTCACTGACACGTCGAGTAGGCTAATGGCCTTAGTGTATATAATATACCAAAATCAAACTAAATATTAAATAATATAGGTAATCTTGAAACACGTCATTCATGACGCAACAAGATTCTCAGGCAACATTCAAGATAGGCTCCCGTGTCAGTCCTCTTTGAGGATTTGAGCAGTCGGAACTAAATTGCTTTTTAGGGAATATGATTCAATATTAGTGAATTGTCAGCGAAGCATATTCATTATCCAATTAATTTATATTCTAAATTCCTGAATTCCGGCTCAGGAATCTACAGATTCGCTTAGCGAAGCTGCAGGAACCTTCAAAATATTCAGATGTGTTTATGCAGCAAGATGTGCTGATAACTCTCCAAAGTAGTATTTTTCTGAATGGAACAGTTAACAAAAATTGTGCAGAGATGACAAGAATTACGTAATACCCACTTAATATGATTAAATAAAGCAACGATATATGTGTGTGTGTGTGTACATTTGCATAATTTTCTGAACAAGAGCCTTTATAGGAAGTGGCAAGTCTATATCTAAATCCATTTATCTGTCTATCTATCTATCTATACATACATACACACACACACACACACACACACACACACACACACATATATATATATATATATATATATATATATATATATATATATATATATATATATATATGTGTGTGTGTGTGTGTGTGTGTGTGTGTGTGTGTTTGTATGTGTGTGCGTGTGTGTGTGTGTATGTGTATGTAAATAACAACACATTCATCACAAAATCTCATACAAAACTGTTTGAATATGGATACACACATATTGCTACTTAATCAAATCATATATATGCTAATTATTACGTAATTCGTCGATCATCTCTCTCTCTCTCTCTCTCTCTCTCTCTCTCTCTCTCTCTCTCTCTCTCTCTCTCTCTGGGTGTGTGTAATCATTTTCATTCTGGAAAATTCCGGTAATTAAAATGTTTATAGAACTTTTGAATATATTCTTGTTAGGGTACGTTTGCTCATTAGCTAGGATTCTTTGTCTGGAAACTAAATCATACCTTTTGAAGCGTGTTTTCTATGTACATTTGAGTTAATTATTTCAACATTCACCTAAATGAATATACCCAACACGGAAACTTTTTCAGTTATATTCTTTATAGTTTATCAACTGATTTTCTTTTTAAATATCGTTTCCCCGTTGTAGTGGATTTTTAAAAATCGCCCAAGCAAATCTATGCAGATAACACACATACTGAACAAGTGCAACTTTTGGTGATATAAAAGCGCAAATGATTCTGTTAGGATAATCAAAGGAAAGACTGGCATTGTAGATAGAGCCTTTGATACTCGCCGGACCAAAAGTGTATTGTTCGTATTCATTTGGATTAGTTTTATTGCTAATGAAAAAAAAAAACAATCCGATTTCAAATGCATTACCTTCCTCTGAACCAACTGAAATTGGATATTTGTTCTTGTTGATCTTTTCCCTTTTCGTATTAAGTCTGACGTCATTACATGATCTGCAACCCTCCTCTTGATTATCTTTACTAAAATTAGTTTCAGTAAAAGTATACATATTAAAGACTATTTTGATAGCAATTAAAGATTACACTTATAAGAAACAGATTCTTGACGATTGATAACGATACTAAACGATGAGAATTTTGTGATAATAGAGTGAAAAGGGGTTGAAAAAGTAAAACTGATGCTAAGAGAGAGAGAGAGAGAGAGAGAGAGAGAGAGAGAGAGAGAGAGAGAGAGAGAGAGATTCCAATGAGTGCTTGTCGGTATCAGTTACTAAAGGGATAGAACTCGCTTTTTCATTTACCAAGAAAAATATTAGTAATCTATCTTCTCTGCCCCGCTCTGTCTGCCTGTTAATCTCTGTATTATTATCATATATAAAATTATATATATTAAAGTCTGTTACATCTTTAAAGGACTAAAAATGGATTAATTTCAAAACCACTTTCCACAAAATATGATATTCAACGGTAATTTGAGAATTTCTCGTTCTCTGGTATATTCTCGGGCTTATAATGTAAAAAAGAATTTCGCGATTGCCCGTTAAATTATTATTCAGTACACAGTTATATAACTCATATTTTATTTTCTGCTTTCTCTTAACGCGCGCATGAGCGTTCCATTCGTCGCAGCCTGGACATGAAACACGCATCTAAATTTGTATTGATAAGTAGGTGGGCAGCAACACCAATATCCCCCCGTAGGTGGGTGCCGTCAGTGCACCTCATGCAGTGCACTATAGGCGTCACTTAAGGTTCTTTGCAGCGTGCCTTCGGCCCCGAGCTGCAACCCGTTTCTTGCCTTTTACTGTACCTCCTTTCATATTCTCTTTCTTCCATCTGACTTTCCACCCTCACCTAACAATTGATTCATAGTGCAATTGCGAGGTTTCCCTCCTGTTACACCTTTCAAACCTTTTACTATTAATTTCCGTTTCAGCGCTGAATGACCTCACAGGGCCCAGTGCTTGGTTTTTGGCCTAAATTCTATATTCAGTTCAATTCAATTCAACACCAATTTCCAAGAGGGAAAATGAAGTTTGTAACACCACATTCAGTGCTCATACGCGTATGTATGTTTTTCTGAGTCCTTATGTGTGCGTACGTATTCATTTACATGGTTGTGTATTAATACGAGTACGTTGTGGCTAGGAGCCCTTATAATGATGGGAAGTTATATTATGCATCAGGTTAAATCACTCAGCATTACAAGTCTCCCGAAATTAATTACAAACGGTAAAATATTGCAATCGTTAAAACATTACACACGTACTTGGGTAATATAATTATCATTAACATAACACAGTACTGCATTTAATGACAAAGGTCTTTCATGGTTAAATAAAAGCATATATAATGAGGACTCACATAATTCTAAATGAATTGACTGCCATTGCGTAATGATCATTACCGAGAGTTGTTTTGACCCCACCGTGGCAGAAAATTGACGAAGCTTCACTGGCTCTCACCCCCTTACATTTAATGACGTTCACCTTATGATTATGTTATGTTGAGCTCTTTTACCATGAGGGGTAATTCGTGATAAGGCACTCAGTTTCGTTGGTTTTCTTGATAACTAACGAAGTTGTAAGAGTATATATATATATATTCCATTTGTTCTTCCATGAATTCCGATGCTGTCTTAATAAATAAATGTTGAGTTCATGGATAAATACTCCAGAAAGAATAATGTGACATCGCATTAGTTGTGGATTTGTCGCAAACTCGTTTACCAGAACGTTTGGTTATTCATTTTAGTTTTCTGTAAAAGAAAGCTATCGAGATGGTTTTGTCTGTCCGTCCGCACTTTTTCTGTCCGCTCTCAGATCTTAAAAACTACTGAGGCTAGAGGGCTGCAAACTGGTATGTTGATCATCCACCCTCTGATCATCAAACATAACAAATTGCAACCCTCTAGCCTCAGTAGTTTTTACTTTATTTAAGGTTAAAGTTAGCCACAATCGTGCGTCTGGCAACGCTATAGGACAGGCCATCACTGGGCAGTGGCTGAAAGTTTCACGGGACGCGGTTCATACGGCATTACTCGCTGTACAGAAAACTCGGTTGCTCCGAAGAAGCTTCGGTACATTTTTTACTTGTTTTCTGTTACTGGTCCTGTTGTCGCTGACAATGTTTTCTATTTAATGCGAAGTAATGCTACCGGAACAGACTCAGATCTACATTCGTATTGCACATATGATCACACGAAAGGATATAGATGTAACCTTCTTATAACGCGCTAATATCTAGATGACACTTAGTATGCTAATTTAGTTACATCAGGATTACATAAGTTTGTCTGGCACGTGCTTAAAATATTGTTAGAAAAAGGAACACAAAAATTAAATGATGCACTGTATCTTGACAAAGAATCTCTCTCTCTCTCTCTCTCTCTCTCTCTCTCTCTCTCTCTCTCTCTCTCTCTCGTACAGACTGGGGATAAATCGCATTTTTCAAAGTGCTGCCTTTTGCTCTGTGAAGGATGAAGTTCTCATACTTTCTCTTGCATTCCCCAGGGGTCTTTTCCTGTCCATTAGAGAAAGCACTTCCTGAAGGAAAAGCTTCGAAGGTCTAAATAATGCTTAATTTCATGCATAGAAGAGCGAAGAAGAATTCGTTTACCAGCATCTCAAGACTGACAAAAGGCAAGAACTCCGTATGCAAGTGTTTAGGCTCTTAAATGAAATTGTTCTAGAATAAAGAGAAACTAGGGTAGGATTAGAAGTAAAATTGTGATAATACGATTTGCATGTATTACTCGCTTGTAAATCTTCGCGTAACAACGAAATAATTAGATACGCTTGAAGGCAGTACAGTATACCTATCCTGTTATCTTAGGAGTTTTGAATTAGTTTTTTAATAATATCTCTCTCTCTCTCTCTCTCTCTCTCTCTCTTTCTCTCTCTCTCTGACTATAGCGCCAACGATTTTCTTATGAAGATTCAATGCAAATACTTACGAGGTTTACTTTAAAAGGAGCCTCATTCATTGTTACTTACTATCTACATTTCTCATTTGAATTCAACGAATGTCTCGAAACGATCAATTGGAAGAAAGTTATCCAGGCTTTTTCAGTATATATAGATTTATTCGCTTTATTCTATTTAACGTGTGTATTTTCATATGTCTTATAATTCTTTCACCATTTTGACCTACATAACTATAGTATCACAAGATTTGAAAATGAAAGAAGGCATCGATTATCAAAGCCAATCTTAAAATTGTGCTGAAATATGTCTGTGCCATTGTTCTTAAGGCCAACGAATGAAATAATGAATTTTCTTCAAAGGCAAATCAGACCAAAACACTAAATGTTTAATAATACTTTGACTGAAATTAAGAAGGGAGCCGGGACCAAAACTTCAAATAAATGATGTTTGCTTTAGAAAATTGGAAACTGTTCGTTTTAACGGTTAAGAAGGTTGTTGGATTCGAAAATATCTTCTTTTCATTAAAGGACGATTTCATTTACTTAAGCAAACACGAGAGGTTTGATTGGTACTTATAAGATTTGAAAACGTCGAGTTATCAAACGACGGTAGATCCAAGCGACTGATTAGATGAATTCTAAATGTTCATTAACACTTCACGTTCAGCGACGCGTTCGGAGACTTGTTTGTATGTTTGTGGACTTGATACACAACATTCAACTAGCTCATTTCTAAAAATACCTGTATAAGCTTCAGTGACAAAATCTTTCTTAGCTTCAGTGACAGAATCTTTCTTAGATTCGGTGACAGAATCTTTTTTAGATTCGGTGACAGAATCTTTTTTAGCTTCGGTGATAAAATCTTTTTTAGATTCGGTGACAGAAGCTTTCTTAGATTCGGTGACAGAATCTTTCTTAGCTTCAGTGACAGAATCTTTCTTAGATTCAGTGACAGAATCTTTCTTTCACGTAATTCTGCAATTATCATTTAATTTTAGTATACTTTTTAATGAAGATTTATACCTAAATATCCATTTTAGGTAAAGTTGTGGAATTTAATTAGTGAAAATGAAAGGAAAACACACTAAAGAAAAATAATAAATGTAAACTGGAAATAATGAATATTTATTTGACGCTAAACACAACGCAATTAGGCTTTGAATGAACGGTCTCATTACTTTGTACAGACACACGCTTGGATTATATTTGTTATACTTGTTGGCTAATATGTACAGGACAGTCCAGTGACAAGCTAAAAACAAATAGAGACATACATTACAGAGCATATACTCACTATAGACACAATTTGAATGAAATATTACCATACTTCTTTTTTTTAATGTAAATAAAAACCATAAATATTCTGGCAATTATTGTCAGAAATTATAATAGCAAGGCCGTTTATCTTTTATCTGATAAAGACTTGGGTATAATAGGAATAGAAATACTAACGTATCAGATAAAAAAAAAGGCTATTACCATTTCAGAACTTCTTAGCCACAAAAATCAATCACTAAATGGAACAGGTGGCTCTGAAAGGTGGTTTGGTATTATTTGAAAAGTTATTGCTGAGGATCAATTAACAAAAATTATATAGTGGTGTTAATGAAAGACGATATAATGCTTACTAATTAGCCTCATTTCATCCATCCAGGTTTTATCAAGGCTCCTTGTGACCCACTGCCGCTGTTGTAACCCGCTATTTTGAGCTTCATAATCCAAACTGAGGATATTCGATGTTCAAGTAGTTTTCAGGAAGTTGTCTCACCATCACCTCGAGCGCCTCTTGGAAGTACTCCACACTCCAGTGCCCTCATTACCAAACGTGGTAAACAGGGTATTTAAGTAAGTCACATAAATCTTGCTTATTTCATTAAGTATAAACTCAGTCAGTCACTTCTGGTTTCCTTTTTTTATTCACTGCTGCTTTCTATATTGCTAATTGGCAAAAAAAAAAATAATATTCATAAAAACATGAGAGGAAATTGTCTGCCATTGACCAAGTGAGTAATTATTCAAAGTGAAATAAATATAGTGAAACTGTATAAGTGCATATTGCAATCATTATTAGGAATAAAAAATGTAGAACTCGTGACAGCAGAAATTAAGGCAATTTTAATTCACATGATGGTAATTTTGCATGTTATCAACACGTACATGAAAAGAAAATATTTTAAACATATAAGGCTAAAGGTTAATTGGGAAATATAATATCATTTTGAATTTCTCTTCACCGTGTTTACTCAGCTTATATCATTAATACATTTATTCCCTTTCACTGAAAAGAAAAAATTCAGTTAAATAACTGGTATTTAATTTTTTTTTCCTCGGCTAAAATAACTTAAGTAAACGTAACCTTCATTGCACAAGAACTTCCTAAATACTGACGAGAAACGCAAATGAACGCTTATACTTGATGCTTATCAGCTCCCCCCCGCCCCCCAACCATCCCCTTCCTTTGTTTATTAGCGCTAACATGATTTGGTTTTAATGCCTTCAGGCAGATTACCACATGCTAATTTGAGTCTAATTACGCTGCTAACTGCAGGTCTAGCAAATGTTATACGGTATCCCCAAACTACGTGTTTCACTACATTAGGTATTCTCACATTGGGAGGAATAATAATTATATGTTGTGTAAGCGAATTGATCTATTGGTCACAAGATATCTAGCGTTACAAATACCAGGGTCACCGACACTGTATAGCTTCTTATATGATATATATATATATATATATATATATATATATATATATATATATATATATATATATATATATAATATATATATATATATATATATATATATATATATATATATATATATATATATATATATTAAATATATATATATATATATATATATATATATATATATATATATATATATATATATATATATATATATATATATATATATATATATACATACTATATATATATATATTATAATTTCCCGTGGGAATTGAGGTATGTTTTCTGAACTAAATAACTGAATTGCAGATCATAAAAAGAAAGATATTAATGATTTCTAGACAAGAAAAATTCATAAATTTTCACATTTAGCAATATGATAAAAGATAGTCTTATGGGTTGGATTAACGAAGTCTAATGAAAGTATCGTTTAAAAAGTATTGCTTGGGACAAATGATATTTCCCTGAAAGCACTCAGTATTCTTCTCAGGGTCATGGACATGGAGGTGGTTGGGAGGAGGAGGAGGAGGAGGGGAAGGCCAAGATTCAGATGGAAAGACAACGTAGCAAATGCCATGCGCGAAAAAGGGTTAAGAGAACAGGATACGCAAGATAGAAGATGGAGAAGGCTTACACGGAACAGCGACCCCATGTAGAGATGAGTAAAGGCTGTAGACAAAGAAGAAGACTCAGTATTCTTCTAAGATGCGAAGTAGTCTGAGTGGAGGTATTTTACTTCTTCGGATTTAGAATCCATTCGATTAACGGAAAAAGACCTCTACCATCAAAGACAGAGTTAATAGCCAGGTCACTAGCATCAAGAGAAGATCATATTTCATCCATGCTTTACGCTTCTATTTTCATGTCTGTAAATTTTTAGGAAGAGCACCATTACTTTTGAAAAGTCATTGTTATCCTTTGATATTAATTCAGAATAGATAGCCATTTTGCATATTAACCATTAATGAGAGCGATATTTCTCAAAAACATGCAAAATACGGTATATGCTTATTATAATCCCACCGAAGTTAAATGAAGTGAAGTTATCGTAATACATTTCACATCGGTGATACGGCAGTGGTTAAACATTTCGTGATGACCTGAATCTCCTCCACGCGTCATGCAAATCAATGTGGTCGTTGGCACTGGAGGGAAATTGCTAATAATCCTATTGACTGTAATGCTCTCCCTATTATACGTAATGCCCAATAACTTCATTTATCCATAATGGTTTTGATTGCCTTTTATGAATATATTAATAAGCTATTTTGGTTTTTTGTCCGTGAAAACAAATTGACTAATTTCATGTAATGATTATAATAAGTCTTATATGAGACAACTGCGTCATGGTGTGTTTTAGTTCTAGTTCGGTAGTGGATGCTGAATGGTAAATTCTCAGAAAAAAATTTTTCTGTTCTTTGAAATCCAGGGATGTAATAGCGTGATGTTAAATATGTTTACATTCAAGTAATGACAGTTCGACTTACAAGATATATATATATATATATATATATATATATATATATATATATATATATATATATATATATATATATATATATTCTTCTTCGTTTTAACGCGCTTTTATACCCATTTTTATATGGGGTAAGCACGGTGCCTTCTTTGAAGGACTTTGATTTGGCGGTGGGGTAGGCGTAACCTCGACCGGCTGCCCTGCCTGACATCGCTTAGACCCCGGTACCGAACGTGTTCATGTATTACCGAAACCCCCGCTCCCTTTCTCCCAGCAGCACGAGGAGAACTGGGCGGGTAGTCCGACAGTTCGAGACGTGTGAGGTGTCTGTTATGTTTTTTTAGAAGATGTTGGAGTGGCTTTGTTTATGTGTGTATTAGTCTGTAACATCCATTTGCTTTCAGCAAACATACGTAATCCCGGGATGTCTACACGGATAGCAAAGTTTCCGCCTCTGACTGGTCGGCTGCGGGGATTGAACCCTCGCCACAGGCTTCTATGAAGTCTGTGGCTGCCACTCTACCAACCAAGCCATCGAGGCTCTCTCTCTCTCTCTCTCTCTCTCTCTCTCTCTCTCTCTCTCTCTCTCTCTCTCTCTCTATATATATATATATATATATATATATATATATATATATATATATGTGTGTGTGTGTGTGTGTGTGTGTGTGTGTGTGTGTGTGTGTGTGCTTTGCTTTTTGCAATATTAGGCAAATTGGCATTTATATATACATTATATATATATATATATATATATATATATATATATATATATATATATATATATATATATATATATATATATATATATATATATATATATAATTTTTTTACACTACACATTTCAACCTGTTGAACACAAAATGCCTAGCTTAGTTTTCCTGGCGTGGAGAATTCTTGCAAATATACATCGCTCTTGTTTTATCTATCATAAAAGTTTATGACAGTTTGACATGGTAATGTGTTGTATCAAATGAATGAAATCCAGCATATATAATATGTAAATAACTAAGTTAGTTTATTACTGATTTTCCAAGTGCTAAACCACGCTTCAAGTTAAAAATCGTTCAATTTATCATTCAGTAACAAAGGCTGCTCCAGAACAAGATTCCATTCAGCATATTTTTATTTCTTTGTCGTCAACATCCCGACTTTTCTGCTGTATTTTACCACGTTCACACTTTCGGGCAAGAAAGGAATGATTCTCTCGTAGAAAAAAGCTGCTGCCTGGACCGAGGAATTCGCGTGCGTCAAATACCTTCCCCATCCACCCCAAAAAAAAACAAAAAAACTATGCGGAAATTTGTCTTTGGGGTATTCGGCAGGAATGAAAGAGCTTGAAAAAAATATTCCTGAAAAATAGAAGAGCTAAATTTGCAATTATTTTTTTAATATAAAAAAAAATAGGACTAGAAACCGAGTGATAGAGGAAAGAATTTTTTGGTGAGCTAGATAAAAAATGTAGAAATTTATATATGACATATATATATATATATATATATATATATATATATATATATATATATATATATATATATATATATATATATATACGTGCGTGTGTGTGTGTGTGAATGTATATGTATATGTATATGTATATATATATATATATATATATATATATATATATATATATATATATATATATATATATATATATATATACATATACATATCACGCGCTTTTCCTTTTTAAGTTCATTATGCCTTGAGAATAACCTACACAAGGAATAACCTACACCTATTGTGTTATGTTTAAAGCTAACACATGATATACAGATGACTGGCTGTAAGTGGGCATGTACTAAACATCATGTATACATTATGAATTACGTATATCTGAGATCCCATTTGAAACACGTATATTTCAGAGTTATTAATGGTATTCCACGCAAAATCTTAGATTTATACGGATCTTATTTGTTTCATCTGTACAGCTTTACAACATGCTTGCTATTCAACAATCTCTCTCTCTCTCTCTCTCTCTCTCTCTCTCTCTCTCTCTCTCTCTCTCTCTCTCTCTCTCTCTTTGTAAACTGTAGCTGAGATTTACCTCTGCTTAATTTACGAGATTATCCTCAGGCACAATAAAAAAAGAGAGAAAATTACTAAATTAACTTGAATATTCCTCATCATCTCCTTAAAATGGAATCAGCAAAATCCCGGAAAGTTCTGCAATTCTTGAACTTTTCTAGAAGTTTTACATTTCGATTATGGGCGTAATCGCTTACTTCGGAAGTATGTTTTGTTTTAGTATCCCTTATTTTCTCACCTAAAATATATACTGTAATATGTTAATTTTAAATTTTATTTATTGGACGTTATTCTGAATTATTTGTCATCGGTTCCAACGCAGTCAAGAGTTAGAAAATTTACGCATCGTAATTTGAAAAGTGTTAGGTTCTAACGATGCTCAAAGAAAATAAACTTCTTGAAAAAATATTATGTACACCAAAGTTAAAGCAACGCTTTGTGGCGGTTGCCGAAATAATACGGTAAATAAAAATTAAGACAGGGTTCAACTGTTGGTGCCGATAAAGCCTTATTCTCTCTCTCTCTCTCTCTCTCTCTCTCTCTCTCTCTCTCTCTCTCTCTCTCTCTGTTTGTCTTTTTGTCTCCCATTCTCTTTCACAGATTCTATAAACACTGAAGCATTTAGAAATTAGTAGACGAAAAAACCGAAAGCATAGATTTTATTGTAAATTATGTATCGCAAACGTACGTGTAAAAAAGTTACGGGGTATGAAAAATAATTTTCATGCCCCACATTCAACACGCTACTGAAAATAAATGAACACAATAGATTATTGATATTGTAATTCCAAACTTTCATATTCAGGGTTCATTCATTTAGAGAGGGTAAGAGAGCTAGGATAAATTAAACGGCTGAATCAATACCCGAATTGGTCCAGCGAAAAATAATTAAAAGCCATGAAATTGGAAAAGAGGAGGTCAGTCGCCGCACGAGATATGTATTGACATTATGTCCGGAAAATGTACTGGCCGGGATAATATACAGTTCTATAAAACAGCATTGTAAATGAGGCTTGGTGAAATTTCATGAAATACGAACATGGTGGAGTAAATAGATATGTCAAACGTGTACTTTAGCTCTGTATTTCTTCCATCATAAACGCAGCAGGCTGTTAAGGTAAATCATTTTGAACGTTCATTACACCCACGAAAGTAAAGAAATACCAGCGAAAGCAATGGTCTGGAAAACTGGTGAAAGTCTACAAAAAAAACCTCTCCAGGATTTACGAATGGCAACCAATCTAAGATATAGAAGGAAGCAAGTAATGCTCCATCGGATGAAGATGTTTTCTAGGAAAAAAATTCTCTGCTGTTTTTCGCCCTTTCTTGCTTTTTTTTTTTTTGTTTATCTTTAAGTTCCATTGAAATTTTTTATCTGATTAGCATTTATTCCAGCTTTATCTAGGAGGCAGCGAAGGAATATATCTAACCTATTTAGCAATCGACAGGCTCTCCCAAGAATTATATATATATACATACATACATATACATATATATATATATATATATATATATATATATATATATATATATATATATATATATATATATATATATATATATATATATATATATATATATATATATATATATATATATATATATATATATATATGTATAGAGAGAGAGAGAGAGAGAGAGAGAGAGAGAGAGAGAGAGAGAGAGAGGATGTCTGACGGACAGTCTAATGAGTTTGAAATATTAGTAAAAATAATCGATAAAAAAAGCAGAGTTGCCTCGCTTCGTTCTTCATTACTTTGGACGAACTGAGAAAAATGAATAAGTAAATTCTCTAGGGTAAAAAGTTGTCTGAAAATCAAGGCACTTTCTTGACAGGACTTTATAATGATGGCCTCGTCCGCCGAGCCCTGAACTTCCCCTCCCCCAACCCCCACCCCCTGGGGTCCCTCTATTCGATTTTTTTTCTTTATAACTTTTGAATCTACGTTGATTACCTCAGAAGCCTGGAAAAAATTTACCCGAAACATTATCAAAGGGAGATGTTTTTGCAATCCAGTTTTTTGGCATGAAAGTTGAAGAAAATTCTCTAGCAAAGTTGGGGCTCTTAAAATATTTTAAACTCCAATATAAAATGGTAACATAGTAAGGCATTAAAAAAAAGATATTCGGAAATACTTTGTAGGGTGTGAGAGAATTAATTCTCGTGCTTCAAGACTTATTCTTGATATTATCCAGGCTGGAGAGACAATTTCATTACATCTTCCTAATTTACTTATTAAGGAAATTATATGCCTGTCTCTATAAAAGATTATTTTATAAATGATGCCGAAAAGATACGTCACAATATAATGAGAGAATGAATTTTCATGTTAATCATTCAATGGAACTGAAAAAAAAATCTGTGGAGATGTAAGATTTTCATCTTATGAATAAGAAAGCAGTGTCAATTAAACTCTTCCTTTTTCGTATTCTATAAAAAAAGGTAGAAATGTCCTGCGGCTTGCTACAGCTATTGTAATATGACGAGGAAGTTTTTATATATTGAAAATGTTTGCAGAATTTTATAGAGAATTTGTTGACTGTATTTCAGTAAAACAAACATGAAAATGCAGCATACTTAACTCACCTCTGAATGATTATGTCAGCATTTACCAAAAGTGTGATATTAAGTTCTGGGATTAAAGTGTCTGGTAAAACTTGTGATGCGAAGTGTACGATCGTTTTGTTTAGAATACTTTCGTTCATTTGTGACAAATAGTCCCTACGACGTAATAATTTTAGCGAGGTGACGGCGAACGCTAACTTTGAGCTAAATTAATGCATACGAAATTTAGGTCTTGAGAGAGAGAGAGAGAGAGAGAGAGAGAGAGAGAGAGAGAGAGAGAGAGAGAGAGAGAATGGCTTATACGTTTACCTAGTACGATTCTTCATACGTAATCATTTACCACAATATGTGATGAGTTTTGTCTTAGCATTTCTTCAGAAATTCTTGTATTTTCGGATGTAGTATTATGTAAACTACGCTGCTTTAACTCTCTCTACCTCTCTCTCTCATATACATACATTCATATATGTTTTATGTATCATACCTGCACACATTTTATTACTTAAAAAGGAGAAGTAATCAGAATTACAGATTATAAAACATGTTTTGATGAGGGTATA
Organism: Macrobrachium rosenbergii; assembly: GCA_039081455.1. Classification (NCBI taxonomy): domain Eukaryota; kingdom Metazoa; phylum Arthropoda; class Malacostraca; order Decapoda; family Palaemonidae; genus Macrobrachium; species Macrobrachium rosenbergii. Next base: position 5,269,556 of record JANJGK010000050.1, read on the forward strand.
TTCTTATCCCTTCACATGAAATTGAGACTAACTCTCTGTATGTTTTTTGTTTATTTTTTTGTCTCTGTCTATATATATATATATATATATATATATATATATATATATATATATATATATATATATATATATATATATATATATATATATACATACATACATATCACTTATGTTTCATAATTTATTCTATGCATCTCATCAACATTTCATCCCTTCATCTGGAGCGTCCGGTCATACCGAAGGATATCCTGAACAGCAGGGCAGGAGATATATCAGGGGACGAAAAGACTTGCCCTTGCACCTGTGACACATACAATTCCGGATGTCAGGAGATACACGACTTTTGGCAAGGTGATGATAAATGGAGGCTCGGAGGGAGAGGGAAGCAACCGATTTTACGCTTCAGAGAAGAAGAAGAAGAAGAAGAAGAAGAAGAGAGAGAGAGAGAGAGAGAGAGAGAGAGAGAGAGAGAGAGAGAGAGAGAGAGAGAGAGTATAGCATTTACCCGTTTTAGTGTTATTTTGTTTTCTAGTTTATGTCATTTATTGACCTAGATATAATGATGATAAAGAGGTTTTCTTCTCCGTAGTTTTATCTTTTCACCTGAATTTAGCATATGAGTTCTTATTTATACTATCTCTCTCTCTCTCTCTCTCTCTCTCTCTCTCTCTCTCTCTCTCTCTCTCTCTCTCTCTCTCTCTCTCTCTCGTCATCTAATTCCTTATACAAAAAGCGTTGAATCGTTTTGTGTAGTAAAAACGAAATAGTTATATATAATTTAAAATTGTACAGGTTCACTCATAGATTGGACCCTTTTCAAGAAACTAGTGGATATGAAGTGCCGATACAACATAAAAAATATTGGTTTTATAGATAAATAAGAAGTAAAAAGTGCTAGGGCAGTTGTCTCTGTGGGCCATCCTTATATTGAGAGGAAAAAAAAAAAAGCTCATGAGCAAAGACTTGTGCGTAGGTGTGTATGCATGAACATGTGAATTGTAAAATGTTCTTTAGCTCTCCTATATACTGAAACAAACCATATGTGTGTATTTTGAATTACTGATTTTATGACGCTATTGACCAAAGAAATTTCTTCTACCAACAGCTCAAGAGAAGTTCATGCGTCAGCAAGGAAATCTAAGTAATGATAAGCAGAACTGAAGGACTAGTCAACATTACTGAGGCATTTGCTGCTCTCCTTCTGGTATAGGAAGTTCAGGACACGTACTGGCAGAAAGGTTAGCTCTTGATGAAGGGTTTTGTCACCTTTTTATTCTACTTTTAGAGTTGTTTTATTAATTTTTTTTATAGCATACTGCCCTAAAATGGAAAACTGCAGTATCTGCAAAATTTTCGAAATTGAGATATGCCACCTATTGGACTCGTGGAACACTAATACAGTCACTACACTTTCAGAATGATTCTTCAATGCTTTATTTATGGGTCACATTTACAGTAGCTGCAATATCAGCAGTAAGGCAAAAGAAAACTGCTCTATCTACCATTTTTCTCAGTTTTGTATTTTTTGCAGATACTGCAGTCTTCCATTTTAGGGCAGCATAGCTTCCTGGTGCCCCTGCGGGTATAAGTTTAATTAACCTCTACATAAACAGCTCATTATTATTAGCATAAGATTACTTAATGGTGAACTCATTACACTGTTTTCCGTCATTCCAGTGCATAATGGCATTTCATCTTCATTTTTCATTAATATTCGTATTTGGCATAAATCACGTGAGTGTCGCCTATTCTTACGAATCATCCGATTCTCTGGCCATAATTCAGCGAATGTTTACCGTTATAACTAACATCATCATGTCGGTCAAAAATGTTTTTGCGATTTACAAGTTAATGTCTAAAATGTTAATTTAGACAAAATTTATTAGAATGATAAGCATAAAGTATTCCGAATGAAAACATACAGAAAGGCCATATTCAGTATTTAAAATTTGATATGAAAAAAATCCAGATTGCCTAAATACCATTATTTTAACAACTTACTTTCCATAAAGAATAATTCAGTGATTTACTAAACCCGGGGAAATTTCCAAAACAGCGTTCGGTTTGGGAACACAAGAGAACAGGATTACCAGGTATTCAACTTATACCTGAGTCGGGACACGTACAGTACCTCCAGTCACGTATTTTTCACTGAGCTAATAACCCGATTCTGCGCTTGTATGGAGTGTTACCAATCCGTGCCTTCCCGTGTTCTAAAAAAATTGGTTGAATATTTTTCACATATGAAATGTCGATGTAAAATTCTTTCATATTCCAGCCTCGTAATCCTGGTACTCCAAAAGTGGACACGTTCACCCTATTGAAAACAACAGAAAATCGCTTGGTCACTTACAGATTGTGAGTTGCGCAGTTCATTCTGGTTCCTTTTATTTCGAGGAGAAATTTTTGTTCTTATGTTGCGTACATACTTCTGTTGAATAAATGACTATTAGCCTGTAATATCCCTGGCTGGGTAAATGAGCGTCCAGTAATATTTATGTTTTATTTGAAAATAAAAATGCATTGATGCCGGGTCTTATATATTTACATTGAGTTTTTTGTTACGAAAGGGGGGCTGGGGGGCGGAGATGGCAGTGCAAGGCGCCTCTTGATTGTTTCTGAACAATTTCTTTAAGCCTGGTGACTGTTTTGTTCACGTATCGGTGACTTGGAATTTGTCTGTATGTGCTAGTTATTTTGTAATTGAATTATACTTTTTTCACAAAATTCCCTTTGTTCAACTAACTAAAGATATTACCTATTATTATTCCTGGCGTGTAATTTCTGCGTGGATCTAGTGTGTGCTGACTCTTAAAGCGTTCTCACCTTTTCGTTTTATCTAGAAGTTAATGAGGTTGCTTTATAATTTAAAATTATATACTGATGATTCTGTGTTAAACTCATTTTAGATGTTATATTTATTCGTAACAAACACAATAAATCCAAATGTAAATCGGCAACTGCAAAAACACTTATTGGATCAATCAATATGTGCAAGATTAGTTTAAATTTTGCTCCTGTTAAATAAAATTGAAATAACAATCAAGTATAGACCAAAACAAAGAAAGTAATTAATTTAAAAGAAACGAAACGGATTAGAAAGCCTAAATCATTTTATATTCAAGGCAAGACGACCGTATGAACAACAAAAATCGATAAAAACAACGAGGATTTAGAAAACACTTACACAATTTATTTATTAAGCAAAAACATATCTATTTATTAAGCGAAAACAGAACAATTTTTTATTAAGCGAAAACACTTTCAAAATTTATTTATTATGCGAAAATAATTATCAAATTTATTTATTAAGCGAAAACACAAAATTTGTTTATTAAGAGAAAACACAAAATTTGTTTATTAAGCGAAACAGATGTCACCCAGAGACACACCATTGTGATAAATCAAAACTTCAGTACCACACTGAAAGGAGAGAAAACCCAGTCGGGAATAATGGGATCCCCGCAGTTTTTTGTGCCTCGAGTTTTCGGGAGTGGAATTTGTCGAACGGATTCTCGTGAAGGGAAAGAGAAAGAAAAATTATTTACCCACATACCTTCGATGAATTGGGAACGGAGAGTGCCGACCATAACGAAAACGGTTAGAGGCAATTAAATTGCCTGAATTTTTCCCACAAAATTTCGGAGTTTGCCAGTCAGACCCCTACGGTTGATTGTAAAGAAAAAGAGAAGGGAGGATGATGAGGAAGTGGAGGCGTATGATGATGAAAATGACACGAATAAAAAAATTCTAAGGTGTCTTAATGATAGCTTCTATGACTTGAGATACTTTGCTAAAGAACTCTATAGAGGTGTGATAAAGCATCGATAAAAAGTAATAATTTTCTTAAGAAACTATTAAAGGAAAGTATATGTTCTCCACAATCTCATGGAATTTCATATGAGAATACAAAGGTAGCTCAGCCTCAGAGTTAAGCAAAGTTTTAGAGCGAGAAGAAAAGTCTTTATTATCAAAACACCCATTTGTGTCTATAACAATTTGATTCGAGTACCTCTAGCCCTTTATTTATTTATTTAGTTATTTATTTATTTATTTATTTATTTTTTTTTTTGCTAATTGGCAGACGTACTGAGTCTAACAGAAATGAATTTCATATCAATATACGCCTGTATTCTCGATCTAAAAAAAATTAGTTTAACGCAGACAAATTCATATATGATATCTATGATACTCTGCGTCCTTTGAAAGAAACTCCATCAAAGGCGCCGGAGAGAAAGTGAGGGTGACAAAATAAATATTTCTTTTTTATTGCCCTCGCTTTACAGCTGTGTTAAGCATACAACAATTGCCGTACAAAACATGCACAGAACTATGAGTTCAGGTTGGAAAATATTTATATAAAACTAGTTATAAAATACGGTAGAAATAGAGAAACAAACTCTGCATGGCGTGCAGAATTCTAAATGACGATATGTTTGAAATAGCAACACGTCACTCGAGCGAGTGGCGTGGAGAGCTATTTCTTCGTTGTTGCTCTAAATAGTACAGGACTTAACTGTAGGAGGGTAGCTTTCGTTCACTCCTTCGGTTAAAATATAATAGGGAAGTCTATACTGATGTGAATAGCCAGTTTTGACTATTGTATATGCCGCAAGACGAATCCGCCCTAAAATGGAAGACTGCAGTATCTGCAAAAATACAAAACTGAGAAAAATGGTAGATACTCCCTTGCCTTACTGCTGATTTTGCAGATACTGCTAATGGAAGCCCCTAAAAACTCGTGCAAAGCATTCAAGAATCATCCTGAAACTGCAGTAACTTGCGGATTAGTGTTTCACGCGCCCAGTAGGTGGCGTATCTCACTTTCGGCAATTTTGCAGATACTGCAGTTTTTCATTTTATGGCAAAAATGCTCTCTGTGGCATTGACTGACAAATGCAACAGTGACTTTCTGTTGTTCCTTCTCTGCTGTTGTCCAAGGTTTTCTCATACCTGCTGGAAAGTTATGGTTTGTTCCGTGTCCATTTTGTGCGCTTTAGCCAAAGCGAGATATAATTTTACATTTTAAGAAGTGCAAAGTCTCTCTCTCTCTCTCTCTCTCTCTCTCTCTCTCTCTCTCTCTCTCTCTCTCTCTCTCCATTCACTTATTTCTCTTCCAGAATATTAAAAACGCTTGGCATATAATATAGATTCTGGCTTCTGATAGCGATATATATAATATCAATAGATTCTTATTATAATAATAATAACATGATCCTCTTCTAAGTATTCAAAGCCATACTAGTTTCCCATGGATTTGTTTCACTAAGACTTTGTAACCAGTTACCCAACGCATTAGATAAGAATAGGTAAAACGGGTAAAATAAAAGAATCGAGGGAGATAACAAACAGACCTGAACTGAAAAAAATAAGAGTCAAAGTGAATATAAACTGAGCGAAGATAAGAAAATGTTCGCAACTCAGAGCCCCTTTTGCTTCTTCCCTCCAGTTAACTGGAGAGGTGATGCTCCCTGTAATGTATGCGACTGGGTTTTAGTTTTCTGTAAAAGAAAACTATTGTGCGGCTTTGCCTGTCCGTCCCCACTTTTTTCTTTGATCATCCACCCTCCAATCATCAAACATACCAAATTGCAGCCATCTAGCCTCAGTAGTTTTTATTTTGTATAAGGTTAAATTTAGCCATAATGGTGCTTCTGTCAACGATATAGTACAGGCCACAACCGGGCCGTGGTTAAAGTTTCATGGGCGCGGCTCATACAGCATTTTACCGAGGTCACCGAAAGATAGATCTATTTCCGGTGGCCTTGGTTATACGCTGTACAGAAAACACGAAGGTACTTCGGCGCATTCTTTACTTCTTTACCGTAATTTACGAATCTTTTTTATCGTTTTTTTTTTTTTTTTTTTTTTTTACATTGTGAACACGTCTGACGTTTCAAGAAAATTATTTTTTTATTCCTTCTGCGTGTGCTTTCTGTCAAGGAGAAATTTCAGGAAACATTTCGCTTGTATTTCTGCTTTTGTTTTGGTGCTTACCTGCAGCATTCAGTAAAGGCTGTATTTATAAAGAGTATATATTGTTATATGCAAATAGTTTCAGATGGCCCATGGCTGAAGCCATGACACAAGGTAATTTAAAAGAAAACTTATAAGGGTAACTGACAATGATGATGAACTCGAGCTAGAAAATCAACAAAAACAAAAATAAATAAGGCGCTTTCATCAATGGAACCCATTTTCACCTATTTTATTTCATTGCTGTTAAACCTAAGGGTACATCTTGAGCTTACAAGATACTTATCAATCGAGGGAGAACAATATCAAGTAAAAAATGCGCCGAAGTATCTTCGACGCAATCGAGTCTTCTGTACAGCGGCCAAAGCGTATAATCAAGGTCACCGAAAATAGATCTATCTTTTAGTGGTCTTGGTATAAACCGCGGCCCATGAAACTTTAACCACGGCGCGGTGGTGGCCTATCCTATATCATTGCCGGAAGCAAGATCATAGCTAGCTTTAACTTTAAATAAAATGAAAACTACTGAGGCTAGAGGGCTGAAATTTGGTATGTTTGAGTATTGGAGGATTGATGATCAGCAAACCAATTTGAAGCCCTCAAGCCTCAGTATTTTTTAAGAACTGAGGGCGGACAGAAACAGTGTGGATAGAAAAAAGTGCGGACAGAATAAAGTGAGGACGGACGGACAAAGCCAGCACAATAGTTTTCTTTTACAGAAAACTAAAAAACAAAACAAAAAAAGAGTATTAAAATTATTACTCAAATTCATTTTCACATAATTCCACAGTGAGTGTATTTTTATTAGCGAGAAATGATATGTTGTGGACTTGGCAAGTGAATTATATAATATCATAATCCTCTTGCGTTAGTAAAAGTCAGGTCCGTAAAGGCAAGAAATATGAAAAGCTATAGAGAGAGAGAGAGAGAGAGAGAGAGAGAGAGAGAGAGAGAGAGAGAGAGAGAGAATCATGAAAAAAAATCCGGAAAAAAGTGCAGGTTGTCAAAAAAATAACTTTCTCAAATAAAAGCAAAAGCCCTAGCAAATACAAAGAAAAAAAAAAATCGAGGCAAAAGTCCTGCAAAATATTTGAGAGTGAAATGTTTGATCTAAGAGAAATTATTTTCCTGGAAATGGATTGGAGTCCATCGAGCTTAAATGGCTTTTCTATATTCTTGTCATTTGAACTTCACCATTTGCTGTTGATAAATATATGATGAGATAGAACATCAAGGACAGGGGGCCAATGTCGCAAAAAAAAAAAAAAAAAGAAATTCTCCGTAGGGGGGTAGTGCCATCAGTACACCTCATGCGGTGCAATGTAGGCATTACTTAAGGTTCTTTGCGGAGTGCCTTTGGCCCCTGGTTGCAATTGCTTTCGTTCCTTTTACTGTACCTCCTTTCATATTCTCTTTATTCCATCTTACTTTCCACCCTCTCCTAACAATTGATTCACAGTCCAACTGCGAGGTTTTCCTCCTGTTACACCTTTCATACCTTCTTACTGTCAATTTCCATTTCACCGCTGAACGACCTCATAGGTCCCAGTGCTTGGCCTTTGACCTAAATTCTATATTCAATTCAATTTAATGTCGCAAAATTATCGGGTTAATAAAAGTAAACGTATAATCTATATTTTCATACAAAAAAAAAATTAATTGCCGGTCATGTATAAAGCAAATTCATTTTATGTTTTATGATGTCAGAGGATGCGCTTCGTTTAATTCGCAACCAAGGAAATTGAAGGGATAATAACGAAAGAAAAAAAAACTTACGTACCTAACAATAGTGAGTTTAAACTGAAAGGAAAAAATATAAATATTACTTTAAACTTCTTTACACTGCTTCTTAAAACATACAGTATACTAATTTAAAATTAATATCATCCCGAGTTTGAAATGAAAAAAATATTCACAGAAAGCTAAATTTTTCTAATTTTTATTTTCATTTTAGTTTTCCTGTAATATCAACAGATGAAAAAGTTCAGATATCCACCATCGATTACAGAGCCTTGTTTTGGGTATTTCTTTTTTTCTTTTCTGGATGAATTTGATTTTTATTTCTCCGTTCTGCTGTATTTTTCTCCACTTTTCTCCATTAAGTATTACGTTAAGCCTTTACAATAATGTGAATAGACCTTTCATTAATTTCTGGATATCATGTCAACCTAAGCTCAGATTTGTTACTCCCGGAGAAGAGTAAATCAAATGCAAGAAGAAGAAAGAAAATGACAAAGACCCTACGAAAATAGTTGTCTAATCACTAGAAATAAGAGAGGGAGCGATGTTTATAGTACAAAAAAATATGAAACCCTTTGGGTGAAGCTGTCGAGCTAGATCCATCCATGGAATATGTTTCTCTAGGAGATGGGAATATTACAACGCGATGCGAATAACGAGACCTCAATTACCATACCCATCGTTAGATTTATTTATAATTTACATTCATCTTCGTATCAGTAGCGTTTACTTGAAAAACCTCAAAGGTCTGTGCATTTTTCGATTAAATCCCTTAGGTTCCCGTGGGAGACCGAGATAGCCCCCAGTATAAAACCAGCAATTAGATTATATTTGATTTTGAATTATCTGCATGTAATACATAGGCTGAGGAGTAAATGCAACTATGTTATCGACAGGCACGATATGGTAATAGTAAGCGATATTCAAATAAAAGTCCTACTCGAAGAAAGAGTGTGAGGAAGAGAACTGGGTGATTCGACAATATCACGAAAAAGATGAGAGTAAGCAAAGGTAAAGCTCAGATACAGACACACTTATTTGACTTCTGGTCGTGACCGTCAAAGATGAATAACAGATATCATAAAAGTGTTCATGAAAACATAACGAAATAAAAGGTGAACAGTTTTTTTCAAGAATTTTAGACAAAGATCAATACGAGAAGGAAATGATCTACATAAATCGTACGAATCCCCAACCTGCTCAGGTGTGTCCTAGCAGAAGCCAGGTCAAGTGTTGCGCTCGGAAGCATTATCCAAAGCAATTCCTGATAATCGGAGGGTCTTTGCCTGGCCACAAGGAATTTCACGCAAGTGGCGTTTGCAACAGGGATGCCTTGCGGTTAGGCTTAATTGGCGTTCCATTCAGTTTCATTACTGCTGCAAGCCTGGGGAGATTTTGGCCGAACTCGTCCTCATCTGAAATTTCAATTGTATGAATATATACCATGAATGACCTACATACCGGTAAGTGTCATTAGTTCGTCAATGTATTGCTAATAATAAGACGTTATTTGTTACTGAGTCTTGACATGCCACTGAACTTTTGTTCAAGGTTGGCTATTTGGCAATATCTCTCTATCACGTTCAATATCTCTCTAGCTGTCCCTTATTACCGAAGTGAATTGGCATTTACTCGTCTCTGTATTGACGACGGAATGCCAAAATATACTAACATTTTGGAGTATGGTGTTCCCTTTGTAATAACAGGGAATCATTCAGTTTAATTATGACCCGTTAAATGGACAGGAAAAGTTGGGAGTGAATTTGAAATGCTTTCAGTTTATTTGTTTTACTTTCAACTTAGTCCGAGTGCCCATATTATTTATTAGACTAACAGATTTTCAATATGCGCTACGTTCATTAAAATTTGATGCATTTCATATCTAGGAAAATGAACTATTCTCTCGTAGTGTAGATATTACCACGCTAAATCATCTATTGATATAATCATTCCCACATAATCAATAAATAGCCTCCTACGGAGTTAACTGCCAGTTTCATACTTAAGCCACCTTACGCATTATAGTACTTTAATTTTTCCTTGAAAATATAGTAAATTTTCTATTATTAGCAAAATGAGAAATTCAGTTTCTGTAGAGAAAGCCTAACAGAAAATTCTTGCCTTTTTTAACAAATATGTTTGGATGAAAATAAAAAATAAAAAATGCAGTATATATGTATTATAAACCAACTTGTTCACATCTGCAAATCATAATACGTAATAGTGAAAAAAGTTATATCCAACCATGTCACCAACAAATATCGCTATTTCGTAAAAGAAATTCATTGCAGGAGAATAAATAGGAATTCATTTCCAATGGTACGAATATTTCCAATAGCAATGTCAACGTGATACTAAAAATCAGTCAACAACTGATATTCTTTTAATAATAAATATTGAGAATCGTTAACGTTGCATCTACAATATGCAGGAATTACCTTGTGGTATTTCGAGAACAAATGTCAAGCTCAATAAAAACAAATGAATCAAGTTTTAAACTTTCAATGGAGATGATATTTTTAATATTTTATTCAACGATTTAGCTGCAACTGAGTGTGTGTGTGTGTGTGTGTGTGTGTGTGTGTGTGTGTGCGAGTCCGAGAGAGAGAGAGAGAGAGAGAGAGAGAGAGAGAGAGAGAGAGAGAGAGAGAGAGAGAGAGAGCATATCAAACCAATTAAAAAATAGGGCCTTTATTACGACTCAAATGTCTCCAAACTTTAGAATTCTCGAGTAGGATAATTGCCCAAGATGTTAAGGAACTTTTCCTCTCGTTAACAAAGAAACGTCTTTAGTGCAAGGACGGAAGGGGATGAAATTGGTAAAAGTTTTCATTAACATTTATTTCTTAGTTTTGCTTATATCTGCTACAATTTTTACTTATATATACTGTATACACACACACACACACACACACACACACATATATATATATATATATATATATATATATATATATATATATATATATATATATATATGTATATATATGTATATATATGTGTGTATATATATATATATATATATATATATATATATATATATATATATAGATAGAAATAATCAACACACAAGCACGTGTGGAACAGAAATAAATTTCTGACTCACATCAGCGCCCATGCCTTTCAATTGAAAGACCTGGGTTCGATCCTGATGTGAGTCAGAAATATATATATATATATATATATATATATATATATATATATATATATATATATATATATGTGTGTGTGTGTGTGTGTGTGTGTGTGTGTGTGTGTGTGTGTGTGTGTGTGAAGGATTGCAAGTTCTACAGAAAAGATGAACGAAAATTCCAAGTCATCACATGAGCATATATTATCTGTACTGCAGTTGTAGTAATTGGTCCAGGAGATAATGGAAACCGGGTCCATTCGAACAGTGTTTGACTTCAATCGTAATGGATTTACTGATAAATATGACAGTGTAATATCCTATGACAGTGCTGTGTCACGGCATCGCTAACAAAATCAATGAAGATATAAGTAGATAGAAAGTTTTAACATTTCTTGACAGTTTCAGTTAACAGGGATATCACGAAATTGAAATACTAATATCCGATAGTCAACGTAAATTGAAAGCTAAATCATATTTACCTCGTACATCTAAAGTTAAAACGAGGTTTACGTTTCACATTTTATTTCGGTATAGAGTTCGTGACAGGTCATGAAATAAAGATGATATCGCCACGAACATTAATTTTCTGACCTTTATAGATTTTTAGGACGCATAATAGAATTCGTAACAAAGAATTCCAAATATAGACACAACTTTAAACACTGTTAAATTTGCTCTATATAACTGGTTTCCAAACTTATTAAAACCCTAAAATCTTTTTAAAAGTGACACGGTAGTATTAGCAGTTCAAAAAAGAACAGGGCCATGTCTGTAACGTAGGTCAGACAAATGGCAGGAAACTGCAAAGAAACGTTATGGTAAACATTGTTCCGTTACTTACAAAGACGAAATGTTGCAAAGGATATTGATATTGTACAGCCCCAAGTGGACAAACATATTTCTACCTAGATTCATATTCTTAAAGAATAACTCTTGGGATACTTAATTATCTAAAGCAACCATGCAAGGTCCTAGAACTATTAGTGTCTATGGAGCAAAGATTCATTACCCACGCGTCCTTTATGCAGAAGTTTTTCACGGAAAACGAAAAGATCAGTCTAAAGTTTCGTAGGGTCCCACGTGGGTCCCACGCACCGTCATCTCACCTGGCTCGCTAATCTCCTCACAGCAACACCTCCGCGCACAAAACACAAGGACACAAGACGCAAAGCATACGTTACGCAGCTTTTGTACATATATCTCCATCCATATTATTGTCATGTTAAATGTATCTTTATTATCTCAGGCGTTACAATGTTAGCATTTCAGCCATATGCACCACAGCTTTAGTCATGCCTTGCATATCAATTTATAATGTATATATTCATCTGTCAACAGACACAAATGATTGTGTGGTGACCTCTGTTTTCGTTCGCCTAGCGTCGGACGCTACATTTCCGCTCGCATAAAGCCAGCTCAATCAAAAACAACTGCTGAATAAATTAGTAAGTTTGTAGACGCTGACTCTTACTCACGCCTTCGCTACCGGTTAGATATTAGAAACGTCGGGATTTAGCAGGATTCACATGTCAGTTTACGGTACATATATACAGTGCATGTTCACTTCAGTTTGTATTATTAGCATTTTCCAATTTACCATTTTGTTAACTATGATTTAGTTTCTTTACTCTGTTAAAAACAGAGTAAACTGTTCTGAGATTTTTCAATTACATTATTGTCAATAAATGATAGAATTAGACCAAAAATCATCATCGGTGTAAAAATGAAATATGAAAAAATCTCCTATCAGAAATTCATGGTTCTACAAAACGAATCCTCAGGCACTTTTTCTTTATTGCTGTGACAAAAAAATTTAAAAAAAGGAAAGAAATGCATGAAAAATCCTTTTCTTGCTACGGCGTTTTGTAAGTCTATAAAATAGCAATAGATTTCCCTTTTGCTATCTGGGTATCCTTTGAATGTCCAATGGGTGATGGTCGATTAACCTTCAGGTTTTGGTGAGCGTCATTTCTTACCAATAGGATAACAAAAGGGTGACTGTAAATAAATTACCAAGATATACATGTACGTATTAGGGAGAATTACTATCCATTTCAGGGACCGCTAGTCATCGTTTGTCTCGAATATCTTTCAAACTAATTATTTGGTCGAAATGGCACTTTGACACAGTTACAAGACCTCCCGCTAATTTTTGGTAATGTAGTCCATTGTCAAATGGTTTTTGTTAAGGTGTTTACTCTTGACTTACACGGTGTTGCCAAGCATCGCCAACCTATGCATTCGAACGTCACTTATCCCCATCCCGTCCCTCCCTCCCCCTTCCCCTCCTCATCCCTCCCTCCAACCACTTTCCTGGCCTCCCCATCTCCGGCCCCGCTTTCCTGTCTATGGGGGATGGCTGACGTTCGATTGCATAGATTAATCCTGCAGACTCATGCGACTTTGCCTTTAAAAGTCGAGAGTAAACACCTTAACTAACACCATTTGACATTGCACTATACCAAAAGTTAGAGGGAGGTGTCTTGTACACTGTGTCAAAGTGCCATTTCGATCAAATAATTAGTTTGAAAGATATTTGAGAAAAACGATGACTCGCGGTCCCTCAAATGGATAGTAGTTTGCTGTCTTATGAGCACGGATTAATTTTCGCCTTGTGTTCTGTTACTGTCGAAAAACGAATATTGCATACTTAGTAACACAATTATAAATGCGTGTATACACACAACACCCATATTTTCTTTTGAGAGAGAGATTAAGAAGTAAACAAAATACTTCTAGGTTTTGTCTCTCCATCGGTTTGTTCTTAAGTCAGCAAAAGAATATGAAAGTTTGTTAAAAAAAAAAAACATAGATGGCCTAAGGATAGGCGTTTATCTTGTCTGAAGATAAATATCGATTATATTTCTTTATCTTTTGTGGTTGTTTACAGCATAAGAATACTCATCAATATGAGAACAGTGGACGTATATGTGAATAGATTTGGCTTGATGCATGTTCTGTTATATTTACACATATTTTACTTACAATCATACTCACGTAAAATTATTATTATTTATATGATGTAAAAAAAATATTTAACTTTAAATCGTCAACATGATTTTCCAAGATCATCCTTGGTGGTTAAAAAAATATGTCAGATTCAAGGAACGATGATTTGTGAATTAACTTACGATACATCGAATATAATTTCCTCGTTACTAAGAACGGTGTTACTTCCGAAAAATTTTTTAATCGGCTTTAGTGACTGTTCATAAAGGATTGCCTGAAAAACTTACTGATGTTAAATTGAATTAATTATAACCGTTTTTAGAAATGTATCTTTTACGTTTTTTTTAATTTTTGCTAGTTAAGGCTATACTGTAAACATTTCATCTTGCTCATTCCCCTAAGAACTGGAAACACCTACGATTTTATGTGCCCTTATTTACATTGATGTGATCAAAATTACTGAAATATTCATCTCCGAACTTCAGTATATTTTATTTCAGAGAAACTGTCTCTGTTTGACATTTGTGTTGATTAATTCAAGAAATTCAAATAAAATATTTGAGCAGCGAGAAATCAAATATATTTCTGTTATTCACCATGTCATCAGAAAACAAAGGACAGGATGTCTGCAGGATCGCATTTCCATTCTGTTGGAGGATTTAGTAGGTCATTCGGGACTGGATATTGAGCCCCTTCCGTCTCAATCCACATAGCATTCATATTCGAATTAGTGAATTCTCTTGATTTTCCGAGGAAATATATATATAATATATAAAATTTTTTGGCTTTAATATTTTGGTACATAACATTCTTTCATGAGTCTGAACAGAATTCGGTTATGCATTAATCATACTTTTGTGTATTTATCCTCAGGAATACCAACAGGAAATCGATATGTTTTACCTGCCTCTGCTCCATTTATACTCACCCGGTTTCTTCACCCGGGAGCTTTAATTAATTACTATCTCTGTCGCGAGCAGAAGAAATCATAAAGTCAATTGTATTCGAGTCCTGTAAATATTTTCTTCGTACGGATAATAAGGAGCGTTCATTTAGATTATATTGATTGAAGAAAAAAACCATGAACAAAAGACTGTCGCAGATGACATCGCTTTATAGTAATATTAAAAATGTTCCATGTAACATAAATTAAAGACGTTATCAACATCAATATTGCCATGCTATTCGAAAAATAAGTTCGCTTTGCAAATTTATAATGGTCCGTGGTGTAAAATGACCTACTAGGAAAAAACAGCAACGTAAGTTAGATAACATCAGGCGGATGCGTAAACCTTGTCGATGGACATAAATATTTTTAAGGACATTTTTGAAAATGTCCTATAATCTGTCTTCATCAAATCATCATTTAAGAGCTATGGAACTCTTTCGATATGAATTAAATTATATTAATATACATATAATTATATATATATACAATATATATATATATATATATATATATATATATATATATATATATATATATATATATATATATATGTATATAATTATGTATATATATATATATATATATATATATATATATATATATATATATATATATATATATATATATATATATATATATATATATAATCAGTAAGCTACAACCGTCCTTTAATAGCAAGTGTGGATTAAGGCGTCCACTGTAGTCCTGAGTTCTTGTCCTTCGTTGGTTCGAGCCCACGGGACGACGAACTTATTATCAACTAAAAAATTCCCCTTCGGTAACATATATGAAAATGTATTATTTCCGAGGTAGAGCGAACTGGATATTAAAGGACGTTTGTAGCTTACTGATTGTATATGAATCACGGTGATGTGATAAAAAGTCATATATATATACAGTATATATATATATATATATATATATATATATATATATATATATTATATATATATATATATATATATATATATATATATATATATATATATAATTGGAACCAAAAGGTTGTCATTGTCGGGGGTATTTTTATCGATAAATGTATTAATACATTTTAGATCATGATATCTTTGCTTGATATCATTCCAATACAAAAAGTGAAGTCAAGTTAGCCCATCCAGCTCTCTCTCTCTCTCTCTCTCTCTCTCTCTCTCTCTCTCTCTCTCTCTCTCTCTCTCTCTCTCTCTCTTTTATTTCACGGAAGGGTGGTTGAGATACATAGCTTCCATCACAAGGTAATTTTGACACGAATGTCAACATGCTCATCTTCGTAAGTGATAC
Source organism: Macrobrachium rosenbergii (assembly GCA_039081455.1). Classification (NCBI taxonomy): domain Eukaryota; kingdom Metazoa; phylum Arthropoda; class Malacostraca; order Decapoda; family Palaemonidae; genus Macrobrachium; species Macrobrachium rosenbergii. The sequence goes on from JANJGK010000050.1 coordinate 5,285,581, forward strand.
TTTACAGTCATTACCCTCTTAGTGGAAAGGCCATTTCATCAAGTCTGAGACAGAGAGCGACACATAAAAGACGTAAATTACTGTGCCACCTTTTGCTAAATTTCCTATCTGGCTTTCAAGAAACTATATTTTTCAATATGAAGTGTTTAGCGCAGATACATTTGAGGGTTAGAATAAACTTTTAAATACCTTCAGCAGGTGATGATAACTTCATTTACTCTAATCCGAATTAAGCTTTTTAGTTTTTTGTAAAAGGAAATTATTGTGCCATCCGCACTTTATTCTGTCCGCAACTTTTTTTGTCCGCATTTTTTCTGTCCGCCCTCAGATCTTAAAAAATACTGAGGCTAGAGGGCTGCAAATTGGTATGTTGATCATCCACCCTCCGATCATCAAACATACCAAATTTCAGCGCTCTAGCCTCAGTAGTTTTTATTTTATTTAAGGTTAAAGTTAGCCATAATCGTGCTTCTTGCAGCACTATAGTATAGGTCACCACCGCGTCGTGGTTAAAGTTTCATGGGCCGCGGTTCATACAGCATTATACCAAGATCTCCGAAAGATAGCTCTATTTTCGGTGGCTTTGATTATACGCTGTAGCGGCTGTACAGAGAACTCGATTGCGCCGAAGTTTCTTCGGCGCATTTTTTTACTTGTTTTTCTTTGCGATCCATGAATGCGTTCACAAGAGAGGTACTGTGTTTGTACATTTGATAAAATGTAAGTTATTTGGCAATCACAAGAAAACGACAAAAGGAGTAATACTGGTCATATTTCTGACATGAAAGTGTGCTTCGAATTGTTTAGCCTAGTTATTCGATAAAAAAACATCTTTAGTTTCATAAATCATATTTCTATAGAAATAAAATTCCTTTTTTTTATCACCCATTACCATTCTTCCTCAACTCGACATGCAATGATAAAGGATTATTCTAAAATCACAGAGCACCTGAAAACAGTCTATAAAGAACATGATCCTGACGGTGTAGTTAGTCACAAAAAATTTATACTCTTTTCGTATAGATAGATAGATAGATAGATAGATAGATAGATAGATAGATAGATAGATAGACAGACAGACAGACAGACAGACAGACAGGCAGACAGATAGATAGATAGATAGATAGGTAGATAGATAGATAGATAGACATACAGACAGACAGACAGATAGATAGGTAGACAAAATGATTACGGAGAGAAAGAGAGAGACTGATTCGAAGGGGAATTTTGAAGCGCCGTATGTTGCTTTCATCTTTTCTACAAGACCGATTACTTAGAGCTACCTGAATGTTTGCAAATCATTCCAAATCAACAGAAAGAGAAAAGTCAAGACTCTCTTGCCCACCTAACGCCGAATGCACTGTTATTTTCCAAGTTACTTTCTTTTGCAAGTTCCCAAGTTTCCTTTTGGTAAAAAGTTCATGATAACATGAAATAAACGAATGAAATTTGTTACTATTAAATGATCATATATTCTTCTGATGTTAAATATTTTCATATTACTAAATATCTAATGAGGCGTGTATTGTATTTGGAAATAAAAAAAACTGGTTAAAAGCTATGAAGCAGAGGGAATGAAGATACAAACAAATACTAATAAATACGTTGGCATCAATTTATGGCTTATCTGAGATTAAGATGCCTAGCTTCACTGGAACTTTGAAATATAACTGCAATTGAAGTTTAATTCTGTGCTAGGAATATGATATGTTCTGCCCTTTATGAAGCAACAACTGCCCTTAAGTGATATTAAAGAAATAAGAAGTGAAAATAAAAGCTTCGTATATGCATTCATCTTTATTTGATGATCCGTTCGTTTACACAGATTGTTTCAACAGTTGTCCCAGTTAAGCACTTACTATATCTGCAAATAAAGTGTAATTTAAAAATGAAATAATGCCAAATACACGACATTAGCTTGAATTAAACTTCAGAAATTAAGCTCCCCTGAATGCTTAATATTGTAGATATGAGCTGCCAGTTTGTTGTCTGGAGGATTTTATGTAACTGTCATTAAAAAAAATTAACACACTAGACGTTATAGCAAAATGGTGGACGTAGAATAGAAATATTCATAAAAATAAAAGAATGATCATCCAGCCAGCTGGACGGTATAGAACCTTATATATAACACGGCAATGAACGGCTCGTTAAAAACGAATTGACTTTAAAGATTTATTTTGTAGATTAAGGCTATGAAGAACTATCTATTCAGATATAAAAACTTCAGTTAAAATAGGGACGCAAATACAGAGTTGGAACTTCTCCCATGATAGAAAAAATTTTAATATCGGCTTGCGACATTCATCTTTTTAATCGAAAATTAAAGTATCCTCGATGTCTGATCTAATTTAGACAATTTTTAAAAGTTCTATATCAGGGACTGTAAATTATCTAGAGAACGTCTGTACATTTTGTTTTTGGAGTCGATTACTCCAAAAAGATGAGCATATCCTTTTTAAGAGATTATCGGGCCTCCTGAGAATGTGTAGGGTTAACAGCCGCTTTGTCCTTAGTGACCTTCATAAGTGCTCATAGATGGGGTTCTTTTGTCTTTAGAACAGTGGCATGAAAGAAGCACTATAATGACGAAAACATAATAATTTACACATGTGGGGTACTGAGTGTGCTTATTGCGTCATTAGCTTGTGCAAGGATTTTACGCAGTTATCCACGTTTTGCAAGTAACGTCCTTCAGGTCATCACCTTGAGCTCATTTTGTCTTATCATTGTACCATATGCCAAGGAGCTTTTTTGCTGTATGAAAACATTTCATTTTTAAAAGAATCATTCCTTTATATTCTTATTGATTTGCCTTCACAAATGATTGGTCGCCAATAAGCTGATTTACGAAAAATAAAATTACTTGTCGCTGAGTCAGATACTATGATCAAACCGGTGAAAAAAAGTCTTTACTGGAGGGCCAGTAAAGACTCAAGGCCAAGAGAAAGAGAAGGTCTGCTCACTTTCCCCCAAATCGCCCATGTAGGCGGAGCTTTGTCTACCTCCTTATTGCGTCAGCGGGTGAATTGCCGTAACGAGCAGGTACCTCTAAGATACGTCGTCGCCTACGTAGTTACCCTAGGTGGGAGGTGACTCCACCCAATTGGGTAGACCTTGTCTCTCTTGGCCTTGGTAATAATGACATTTAACGTAAACTGTTGATGAATAAAATGCAAAACTTTTAGGTAACTGCCTAAATTTGGCTTCACGAAAAATTGATCCAAGTTTAGTTTTATCGTTCAACCTGTATTTTTATAAAACCCTTGGCCTATAATAATAATAATAATAATAATAATAATAATAATAATAATAATAATAATAATAATAATAATAAACGTAGCTAATCAAAGTAAAATACAGGTATGAAACCAAATGAAATATTTTCGAGAACTTTTCTAACACCCAGCGTTGAGAGATTTTGGCTTAATTATAAAAGTTGAGTTGGAAATAAAGTTATTTGAAAATGGAACAAAAAGGAACTCTATGGCATACAAAGCGATCTGGTTTGTACCCTGTATATTTTACGAGCAGGCACAGAAAGTCTATAAACTTTTGATTATTACAATTCCATATACATACCAATTCCAGTGCCTAAGACAGAAGCAGGATAATTATTCAGCGCAATATATTGTTGACCGGGAATTTCACTGATAGCTATTTGTATAACTAAATTAGTAATTAATAATAATTCACCTTTTTTATAGAGACCGACTTTTCAGTACAATATACAATGAAAAGGTAAATTTTGTAACATAAAGCAGAGAACTTTCTCGAAAATATGCTCGTAAGGAAAATGTTTTCATGTTACAACAGCCGAGAAGAAAATCGTACCCAGAATCAAATGCTGGCGAAAGCAACGAGTATCAGTTGACAGCCGATATCTGTTCTCCTTGTCTGCAAGGACACCTCCCCCTCTTAGCTCGTGAGGTTCAGGATTTCCCCAGAGGAGATCTCCAAAATCCTCTGATCCTCGCGGACTTTGGGTGTCACATGTCTTCAGTTATAGCGTCTGTAAGAGACATTTGAAGCGTAT
>JANJGK010000050.1:5289716-5312216 GCA_039081455.1 Macrobrachium rosenbergii
TTCTTAGGAAAATCTCACATATTTTGTAAGATAACTTTAAATACTATAGTGAATATTCATATTAACATTTCCTCAATCTACTTGAAATGAGATATTCAAATGTACTGTAATAAAATAGAATTTACTATCCAAATTACATAGGCTTTACTTAGTCCTCTGTCCTATTCTACTCAGATGGGACGCCGCTCTACTATTTATGGTATTTTAAATTCGATAAGCAATTTTCTTCCTCTTCTTCTAATGACGACGAAAGTCATAATTCTTCTTAGTTAGTGATTTGTAGAGGGACGTAGTCTTGATGGTTACCTCCTAGATCTCGTACTTCTTGGAACGTCCTGAAGAAATATCGTTGTGTAATTGTATGTGTCAGAAAGTGTGTTATGTGTTTGTGTAAATTTCTTTTGACCTTTGTGATGTGGCTGTAAGTATCCTCTTGTATAGTAAGTTCTGTATGTTCATTGTTCAGCACTAAAGTATGACTGGCTACGTGAGTAAAGGAAGTAGTAAAAGATTAGTACTTGTGGCCCTTTCTACTTTGATTGTAACAGTAATTAGTAAGTTTTCACCAATTAAAGTTGCTCTAAGGAGAATAAAGTAACTGTGTTATTTACTTCAATAAACTCTGAATTCATGGTAAAATAATTTCCTTTCTTAAAATCACTTAATGTCCATCTTAACCCCTCTTCTTTATTCTTCTAACTAGATGAGTCCCTTTAGTCATGTTTGGTTAGAAAATTAAAATATAACTGATAGCCCTCTGAAATTATTATATTACGTTTTTAAATTTTATTTACATTCCCTCGTTCCTAAATATTCCCCTTTTAGTTAAAGGAAAAGTAAATTCGAAGTTACTGCGCATTAACCCCAAAATTTTTTGCCACAAAACCAACTGATCGAAGTAAGAATTGCAACAATACAAAAAAAAAAAGGAGTTTTAATTCTTAAGTCAACCGATAAAGGTAAACTTAGCAATAAAGAAATCAAATACAGGGGAATAATAGGATGATTGATGGATATGTTCTTATTACAATTACTGAAACGTGACTTTTCTATTCCTTACGTTATACCTAGTCTTTCCTTCTGAAAAATTTCCTTCTGATTTTTCAGTAATTTCTGGTTCTTTGGCTTCCTTAGTTCCCTTGACCTTATCTTTATTTACTCAAAATCCCTCTTCTTTTAATGATTCAGCATATGTGGAAGGTATTAGGTTATTTATTTTCTTCACTTTCACCTTTGTCTCTTGCACATCTATGACTTTGTATGGGCCTGTGAATTTAGTGGCTAACTTATAATTAATTCCACTTCTTACTTCCTTCTTAATGTTGACTTCATCGCCTGTCTTGTAGTCTACTGGCTTTAAGCCTTCTTGATGTTTGTATATCATGATCTTCTGGGCTTCTTCTATATTTTTGTGTAACTGTTTATGAATTGCCTTGAAGTTACTAATTCCTATCTTCATGATGCCTTCAGAATAATTTGGCTGCATTGGCTGATTCAGCCACGCACATGGTAATCTTGGTTCATATCCCATTAAAGCTTTTATGGGTGTTGCTTGTGTACTGGAATGAGTCCTAGCATTTAATGACAACTGGACTAAAGGTAAATTGACATCCCATTCAGGGATCCTGTCCTACTGTATGCCCTAATGCATCTAGAACTTTTCTGTCATTCTTTTCTACTAAACCATTGAAAGCTGGGTGATATGGCTGTATTGTTACTTCTCTACTTTGAAAGCATCATAAATTTCTTGTACAAGTGAGTTATTGAATTCTGTACCATTGTCAGATATTATAAGTCGTGGAACAGAATATCTACAAAATATGTTGTCAAAGAGAGCGACTGCACATACATTAGCTCCTTTGGCCGTTATTAGTATTAACTCTGTATGTCTGGTAAGTGCGTCTATACACACTAGTATATTCTTATTCCCTTTACTCGTGGTGTGCAAGTTAGTGATGAGCTCTATAGCTACTCTTTCAAATGGAGTTTGTGAAAGGGGATACTTTCCTAAAGGCACTTCTTTATCTGTTCTTCCCTTGTGACTGTTACAAGTATTACAACTTTTCACATAATTACTAACATCTTTGTAAATTCCCTTCCAGTGGAAAGATCCTTTAATTAATCTAACTGTCTCATCTCTTCCTGGGTGTGCTCTCATGTCATCATCATACATTAGTTCAATAACCTTACTTCATAGGCTCTTAGGTACTATTCTTTTATGGGTGACACCTTGAAAAGACTTAAATGGGTTGAATTCTTCACATATCCTGTCTAGTACGTCTTCCATGATGTCCACTGCATCTACGGGGCATCCAATTTTCTTACTCAATTCTAGCCGTTCTTGATGATCAAATTTCTTCTTATTTCTCACAAATCTGAAAATCTCTTTTAAATCTTCATCATTTTCTTGTTTCCTTATAAAGTTTTGCCTGGAAAGTTCTGTGTTGTGAATGGCAAATACATTGCATATAGGTTCACTTGGCTCTGTTTCTTGGTTAATCATATTTACACTATCACCTTGTGGGATGTATCTTCTATTTTATTGTTTTTCCCTGGCACATATTTTACTTCTGTGTCATAATCTTGGGCAGTCATAAACCAACGAGCTCTACGTCCGGAAAAATTCGAATTCTTGAGCTTTTCTACTGTGGCTGAATGATCAGCGAATACAGTTATCTTATAGCCATATATTATGTTTCTGAAGTGCTTTAAAGCGTCTATTATGGCTAAAGACTCTAGTTCTGTTACTGAGTAGTTTTCTTCTGTTGGTTTTAATTTTTTTTTCATAATAGGCTATAGCTTGATATTTGTTATCATGTCTTTGCATTAAGCATGGTCCTATACCAGAACGGCTTTCATCTGTGGCTAAGAAGAATTCTTTGCTAAAATCTGGGAAACTAAGTGCTGGAGGGTGTGTCAACCTTTCTTTCAGTTCATCGAATGCTTTCTGTTGCTTGGTTGACCACCAGAACGGTATGTGTTCCTTTAATAGTTCAGTCAATGGCGCTGCTATAGTAGCGAAGTCTTTTATAAACTTTCGGTAAAAACCTGCTAAACCCAAGAATGATTTCACGTCTTTCTTACAACAAGGTGTAGGATACTCTTTGACTGACTTAATCCTTAAGTCATTTACTTCCACTCCTTTTTCACTTAATGTGTGTCCCAGGTGGTCTTTTTTTCCTTCTAAGTACCGTGCACTTTTTAAACTTTAACTTTAGGTTGCTTTCCTCAATCTATTTAGGACTTCTCGCACTAGTTTTATGTGTTCTTTGATTGTATCTGTTGCTATTACCAAATCATCTATATAGCAATGTACATCTTTGCCTTGAGTGAGAGTCTTCCGAGTTTAAAGGGTAAATCAATTTGCCCTACTAGTTTGATTCTGTTTCCTTGAACATCTGTGATGTTACAGCCTACTATTGGGTTCAAGCTTAAATGAAAGAAATATGCCTGATACACCTTTTCACATTATATTCTTAGGAATGCCTGTATCGAAGAATACGGCAATAGGCTTTTCTAAACCAACATGGGCATGGAATACGGGTCTATAACTATATTCATTTCCTATATTTAACTTTGCTAATACACTTAGTTTGACTTAGGGTTGACGATCTGGTCTTTTCTTTTGCTATGTAGGGATGTCCGTGATACCATCGGTGTTAAAATTTACCGTCGAGTCGTCTGATAGTTCTTGATCCGATTAGTATGCTAGGCTTGCAACTTGGTCAATGTTCTGGTATCTGGTATAATTTTGATCTGTTTCTTCCAGCTTGTGGAGACACTACGATTTCTACCTCTACCTTGTGACTGTGATCTATTTCTAGGTCTAGAAGTAGGCTTATTCTTACAATCTCTGACATTATGTCCTGTTTTCTTATGGTAAGGGTAATAAGCTATTCCATGGCAACCACTAGCGTCGTGCCCTCTCTTTTGGCAGTTGTAACATGTGCCTGTTGAAAATCTTCCTTGAGGTGTGGTTACCTGGATTCCTATTCTGACTTTTAGCTGGTGTCCTAGATCTCCTATTCTTATAAGTTTGATGATTATGCTCTCCTCTATCTTGTCCTAAGTGACTAAAGGTCTGTATAGGATCATTCCCTTCAGGGTTTCTACCCAAAATTTTCCTCACTTCATTTTCAATTTCTATGATATCGTCTTCTAAACCCCAGGTACGATTCATTCCTTCAAGAGCTTTTGAGGGTAGGCTTCCCAACAGCAAAGCTGACCTAAACAAATTATGGCAGTTTTCAATTGTTATTGCCTTTTGACCCTGATGTCGTTGACCATGGGGGTGTATGAAAACTAAATGGCTCTGTTACAACCTCCCAAGTTGTAATACAGGATCTATTAGGTCTTTATATTTACTAGGATCGCAGTCAGTAAATTGTACCTTAGTATCAAGGAAAACAGAAACAGAAACTCAAGAAAACTTAACACTATTTATTACAAACTTAGAAATGACTTAAATCAACCTTGTGAGATTATACTTAAATATATATACAAAAAAAATCAAGAGAACAAATACCTGGTTCTCAGGATCCCACAAGTAACCTTAAAACTAATTCACCCAACCCTAATCGAGAGAGAAAACATGCACAATGTATAATAAAAATGGATCCAATCAAGGCAGCCAAAATAATCAATAACCTAATAATAGTAATAATAATAATAATAATAATAATAATAATAATAATAATAATAATAATAATAATAATAATAATGGTATTATTACAGTTTCGGTCAAATTCGGATATCTAATATTTTTTTACTTGCTATCATATATTTTTGTCATGATTCATACGAAATACTTACTCGCATCTTCCGCAAATTAAGAGTTACGGAGATATTTGCCGATGAATATTGTGCCTTGTTGTTATCGCAAGGATGCGTTTATGCTGCCATGTCAGTTTTTCTGCTGATGCGTTTTTGTTTTTTGTCAATGTATTGTGGGTAAAAATGCCTAATCGTCTTTTATTTTTCGTTATGAATTATAAGTACGGTACAAATGCTGAAACCTGATTGGTTGCTTTGTTTCAAGAATATCCAATTAACTGCGATTTTGGAATAAGCCGGCTTTCTACAAAAGTGCGCTTCAGTTGACTGCCATGGATTCCGTAGTGCACGTCTGCAGTGGGTGTTCTCTGTCTTACTTTGAGGCTATTGGTCGTTTCCATGGACATTACAATGGAACTCAACAGGTTGTGAATACCTTTCTTCATGAACATTTAGTACTACCATCTATTTAAGGTAAGTGAAGTGGTTAACGAAAAGGGTAACATTGCAGTTTCGGCCGTGAATTTCACCGAAACTGTAACTAGACGTTAGGGGTAAACTTTTGTTCCCTGTAACCCCTGTGGCAAGCGCGTGCAGCGCAATATTACCGCTTGCCAGAACATACGAGCTTGCAACAATCATTTAAAATGTGCATAAGCGCGTAGCGGCGTTGCACCACCCGAAACTGAGAGCGGTACCCATGGCGGCCATGTATCTCTAAATATAATCATTTGCGGTAGAAATAAAGGTCAAATTCGTTGAAAGTACACTATTTAAGCTAGGGAAAATGTAATTTTATATCGGAAATGTGAATTTGACCGAAACTGTAAATTTACCATAATAATAAGGTAGAAGGAAGTAGGAGATGAAAACAAGGAAAACCTTAATACCTATTCCTACCTACCACACAAGCTAAGAAATGTGGAGTTCCAATCCATTAATTATAGACACACTGAGTCAAACGTGACAATGTATATATGTAACTACACATAAATATATATTTATAAATAATTAAACTTGAAAAATGTTCACAATTTCACCTTAAGTGAAGTATTCAGAAGAGTTGAAAACTGGGCCGTGATCTATCCAAACTGCAATCAAGAGGACCAGAACTGTACGCCAGGTACTAGAGGGCAACACTTTGTCCCGGAGGAATAGGAACGATAAATCGTCTTACCTGGCGATAGCCTCCCTACTGATCACCTAACGAGTCAAGTAGCTCTCTCCCGTATAGCAGCTGGATGAGGAGGGCACGGCATGTAAATCCAGAATCCAGTGCCGGGATATAGCGACGACACCGGTCCCGTAAAAATCCTCCGACGGGGAACAAGGGACAGAAACAGTGGTCGCAGATGACACAGCCTCTGCGAAGCTCCTCACTGCAGCGTGAAGGTCGCAGGTGACAACAACACCTGTGGGGAACAGCCGTGATCCAAAGACACACGCACACAAGACGTATATTTGCGTCTGTCAAAATCCGTGAGGGAAATATCCAAGTGCTTGGTCCAAAACGTAAATATCCAAAGTCGTCCTCCAAATAAATCCAAATATAAGCTGCGATGGGAAATAGTCTAGGTAAGAGCTTGTCAAGACCCGAACTCCCGTTGACCGGTCCCACCATGTTCACTCATCACCTTTCCAGTGTTTATAAACACTCAAAGCAAAAGAATAAAACAATCGTTAAAACGATAGTTCACTAATACACAAAGGAGGAGGAGGAAGCGCAAAAACACTGACAAACAATCGTAAAGCCCACTTAACTTACGGGAACACTAGAGTAAACATACTCACAAAAACTAAACTTAAAAGTAAACAAGGATGATTTAAATCAAAAGAAATAATAATAATTTACGTTAACCTAATAGGCTCCATTCCTTGAAATGGCTATATAAATGAGGATTCATTCAGAGGTAATTTCTCTTCTCTTCTCTACTCTCCATCCTTGAGCTATCTTTCCGAGACTGATTACAGGGTCTGTTTCCCTTACTGTGGAATATATTCTCCTTAGGTATTGCTTCAGTTCTTCCCAATTCTTAATTCTTTTATAGGCTCTAGAATGAACGTAACACCCTATATTATCTCCTGTAGACAAATCTAGATAGGCTTCGGCTTCATTTAATTTGTCTTTGTCTGTTCCAGCTATGCTATTCAAATGGGTTTCAACTTTCTCGATCCACGGTTCTAGAGTGCAAGCATCATGCTCTCCCCTTCTACCCCCAAAAATTTGATAATATGGTTACTTGCTTGCAATTTATGAGTAACCGTGGAGGTTGTGTTTGATGAAGTTGAAGGTGTAGGTGTAGTAATTTTCAATTTATTTATTTGGCTTCTTGTCTGTAGAGGAGTTCTTGCTTCTTATTACGTGCCGATCTCTTTCTGGGCATCTACTCATCAATGACAAGCAATTTCTTAAACACTAAATATAACTGAATTGTGATTGAGTTACGGCAGTAATATCTCTTAAAAAAACATAATGTCAAACAGTTATTAAAGAAAAATCATAAACACTTCCACCTCAATCAAAGTTAACAGTCACTTAAAATTCCCCCAAAATTTATAAAAAAAAAAAAAAAAATAAGGAAAAATCGTTGCCAAAAATTTTATTTGCCTCTTTAACTCAAGTGCAAGTCTTTGCGTCTTAAAAATTGTCAAACAGAAGTATTCACATCATGTTAGCTTTAGTAAAAAAAAATCTTATGTGTGTGTGTATATGTGAGGATATTCAAGGACTTATCTTTGCCGTCTTCGAATCTGGGCGTCGTCTGTGGGTGTATGATTTCTTGGTTGCTTTTTTCTCGTCTGTGTTGCTGGGACCTCTCGTGGATCATCAAGGGGGAAATGAGTGCGTTTTTCTTCGCGTCGATTACCTCTCTTTGCTGAGTGAGACGTCTTCTTAGATTTCCTATTTCTCTCTCAGTAATCTTCTTCTTGCTGGTTTTTCTTCCTTGCTGGATAATGTGGTAGCGGGCGCTCTTAGTAGGAATTTTGTGGATACTGAAGATGAGCATGTGTGTAATGCAACTGGCGAGTGTGTGGATTGGGATATTAGTGTGGTGGAGAAGAAACAAGATGAGGATGAGCTGTTAGCGTAAGCAAGGACGTTTCTTAGAGGTGAATTAGTGAGAAAGGGATATATGTTGCTTTATTCAGGTTTGGAATTAGGGGGTAATTTTTTGGTGAGAAAAATAAAATATAAGTTGAGGAGTAGTGAGGATAAGGGGGATACAACACAGAGCTGATTCCAGTGGTTTTGGTGATTACACATTGTAAATTTGGTAGTCCACATTTGGCGACTGAGAAGACGTATCAGAAGGTATGTAATAAATTTTTCTGGAAAAATATGTTTTCTTCAGTGGAGAGGTTTGTAAAAGAACGCCCTGTGTGTAATTGATGTAAACCAGCGAAGGCAACGCCGTGTAAATTGGGGCCTTTTCCTATCCCAAGTAGGCCTTTTCAGAGGGTGCATGTGGATCTGCAAATGAATTTTTATGAGTCAGAGTTTGGTCATCGACATTTGTTGGTGATTGTAGATAAATTAACGAGGTTTGTAGAGATTTTTCCGTTAAGGAATAAGAGGGGTGGATGAGGCTGCGGTGACATTTTTCAGTGGGTATATTTGTAGAGATACCACAGATACTTATTACAGGTAAAAGGAGAGAATTTGTGAATGGAACGTTCAAGTATCTGGTGGCAGTTATGGGGATACAGAAAGTAAATGTTCTTCCTTATAGGCTGGAGGCTAATGGGTTGTGTGAACGAGCTAATAGGAAAGTGCTCGAAGCTCTTAGAGTTATAGTGGGGGGTAATGATATTAACTGGGATAGGTATATAGATGCAGTCAGACATAGTATAAATACAATGGCTGGTGACACCATTGTTATGTCCCCTGCGGAGGCATTATTTGGTGACCTGGTTCGTGGTGTGTTTGATTTGTTGGCAATTCCTTCCCGTTGTGATGATATACTTAAATCGTTAGTGCTACAGCTAAAGAGAGACATGCACGTCTTAGAAGTAATCTTGAGTCTAAGACACAAGAGGTGGTCGAGAGAAGTAATGCCAAGTCAGATGGAGCAAAAGTTGCAGTTGGTGATAAAGTGCTTTTGAAGATTACTGTCAGAAATTACTTGAATTACAAAATAGTTCCAAAGTTTGAAGGGCCGTTACATGTTATAGAAGAGAAAAGGGGGAATAGGTTCATTGTTTTACATGAAGACACGGGATTGACAAAGTTTACACACATATCTAAGTTTAAAAGAACAACTTAATGATTGGTAGGGGTTTCTTTGTTTTTTTTTGGGGGGGAGGGATTTATTATTGTTTTTTCTTTGTTCTTATTGTTGGGGTTGAGCAATTATTTTTATTTTTTCTCTCTCTCTCTTTCCTTTGTTTGCAAATGCGGAGATTTAGCATAATTTGTCAAATCTTTTAACATGAAAGCTTTGTGTCATTTGTATCATTTAGGGTGACAGCGATTGGTGGGGCGGTAGTTAGGCGCCTGAAGAAGGCTGAAGCATTGGAAGCTGAGGTAGCTGACCAGGGGAGAGTTTTGGAGAAGTTATGTGGTAGTAACGCAGACGCACAATGTGTTACAAGTCACTGATCAGGGGATTAGGGGTGACCTAGAATTGAAGATTGCTTTCTTTACAGTACATTCTGAATATTGAGGAAGAGAACAAATCGTTGCCAGCAGAAATCAAATCTCTGGTAAAAGCGGTAATAGTGGCGTCGCAGGGATGTATTTCTGAAGATATTTTACCTTTAGGGGTGTTAGAATCAGTCTTGACGAATGCAGCTTACTAGTCCAATATAATTTTCACTGGTAGTGATTTATATAGATACAATGGGATAATAAAAGTATGTTTTTCAGACAGGAGGTTAATCGTGGAGATTCAGACTAGCGCTAAAGACCCTTTTCGTAGTTATATAATATGGCCTGTCCCTAGTACATATTATAATGCAGTAGTGATGTTAGAGGGACTAGAAACTAAGTATATTATAGGGAGTAAGTTTAGGTCATTAGCTATTGATTATAAAGATAGATGTATATTAGTTCATGATAAATATATTTGTGATAATAAAAGGTTTGTTCTGATGGATGCTGTTTTAGGGGGTTGTGAGTTTCAACTGACACATGACGTGACTGCTCCAAAATGTACTTTTAAACCAGTTCCTGATGACTACATGGTGATGCCATTGGGAAGGACTTCAGCAATCTTTTGCAAAAGCTGCAGGTTAACGGAGATGTGCCACAATGCGTCAACATCGTTCCTTTTGGAAGGGTCATGGCTATTTGATAGAGCGTGCAGAATAGTATCTACGGAGTTCATCATCCTTAGCAAGAAGGTTTATAATTCGTCAGCAAACATTTTCCTACAGCATATGCATAATCATCATGGTGTTGTAGAATTATCGGCTGTAGTAGAGATCACAACATTACCAGAATTAAAACAAGTGGAAGACATAGGCTATAGTGAACTGTTCAATGACCGTAGGTTAGTCTTACCATGCGTTCTCAGTGCGTTACTGATAATTATCTTAATTATGTGTGTTGCCATATTCTTAAGGTGCAGGCGACTGTGCTGCTTCAAGGAGAAGCAGTTCCCACAAGTGCAAACGACGATTAATTATGAAGCTACAGCCTAGAGACTGAATAAGCATAATTTGTGTTGGGGGCAACACAAGTTAGGTAGGCTGAGCTCTGTTTAATGGGTACAGGTTTATTTGTGTACGTGCCTGTGACATATGAACTCTTGCATTAGTCAGGGATCTTGCATGTGGAAGGTATGTGACCCGGGCATCTGCTAATTCAGCACGTTTCGTACAGTCACCTTTGGAATACAGCAGGTGTCAGCGACACGGTTTCAGGCAGAACTTTCCGTCTCTGTTTTGGATCAAAGCTTCTAGAACATTTTGTCCAGTTTTAATCGGATTTCTCAGTGTGTCAAAGAAAGTGTGCATTAGTTTGTGCATTGTGAAAACCGCTAGGTGCGAAGGGCTCTTGTGAAAGCTTACACGTTCGTTTGTGAGGCGTCAAACGAGAGAGGCATGTGGAAAGACTCGGGAATCAGGACTCCCTTTTTGCTAAAAGGGTAAGTGAACTTAGAAAATGAGCAACTTTTCCAAGTGTTTGATTTCTTATGTTTAACTCCCAGTGTTTATTTCTTTATTGCTTTTCAATATGTATTTCTATGGGATATGTGCTGAATGAATTCTGATTTTAATGGGAGTTGGTTTTGTTCATTACAGATGCTTCATTGGGAAGCCATAAAATAGCCATGGCTTACAGCTATCTGAGTGAACTTGTGACAGTTGACTTATACCACATTTGGATAGACTTTTGAAATAATAATTGGTATTCAGTGACTGCTTTTGGGGAATTGGGATTAACCGCCCATTTGTAATCATTTATGACTGAGTAGAATTTTGGGTAAAGGGGTTCAATTATTTGCTTTAATCATATCTTCATTTAATCTGTCTTATGTTGGGTTTGCAAAAGAAACTTTATTTTTGTAACCTAGGTTTTGGTTTACGTTCTTTAGAAATAGGAACAGGGGAGAGAGAGAGAGAGAGAGAGAGAGAGAGAAGATGCTCGGGAGGAAGGGTCCCAGGTCTAATGAGAGAGAGAGGAAGAGTTTCCACATGGCCATCGCTACCAAAACACTGGTAACGCTTCGAAGGTAAGTGTCTCTATCCTAGATGTTTGGGGCGGGAGATTACACACACACACACACACACACACACACACATATATGTATATGTGTGTGTGTGTGTTTGTACTATGTATGCATGTATGTGTGTGTATGTTTCAGCATAACTCTGAAATACATTGAGCAATTTCAACCAAGCTTGGTATACATATGACTCACTATCTCAAAAGAATGCTGTAGGAGTAAGACATCACTTGCACCAAAGGGCACCAAAGAGGGTGGGGGGTGGGAAGGGCTTACCAGAAACAGGGCTGGTTCTGCCCAAATACTTAGTAACTAAATGAACTCTATGGGTTTATCACACCTTATTTTGGTATACATATCACTTACGATCTGGAAAAGAATACTGTGGGAGGAAGGGTAAGACATCACTGGTACCAAAGGGGGGTATTGATGGGAAGGGGGGTAACATGTAATAATAACCAAAAATGACAGATGTTAGTGTCTAAGCTATAGTTTTTGAGGTTGATGAGATGAATAATCATACTCCCGAAGCCCTTCAAGTCCAAGTTCAGCCCCGATAGGTATGAGGGATGAAATATAAAATGTCAGTAATGTGGGGGAATGCAACTGAAGCAACTATCTCAACAGGAAAGGGAGAGAGAGAGAGAGAGAGAGAGAGTTTACTGGTTGTCATTCAGAGTTTTCCCTGGCAGTACCAGGTTGGTCAGCTAGTATATATATATATATATATATATACATATATATATTACATATATATATATATATATATATGTGTGTGTGTGTGTGTGTGTGTGTCTGTGGTGTGTGTGTATATACATACACACACACACACACACACACACATATATATATATATATATTTATATATATATATATATATATATATACATATATATATAGAGGTGGAACTTGTTTACTAATCTAAGATAACATAAATTCTAATGTTCTTACAATAAATTCATAGTTGAAAACAAAACAGATGCAGAAAAGATAAAATGATATCCTCTGGAGTTGTCTCCTCTTCCTCAGATTATCATTTGCACTGAATCTTTTCAACTGAATTTCAGATTTCAGAGAGAGAGAAATGATCACTCGTCATCAGAAAGAGATTTTTCCATTTTTATTTGCCAATCTTCCTTCGACAAATCTAATCGAAAAAGTATAAAACAGCTTCAGTGTCTGGAGGCAAACTGAATGACATTGAAAGTTTTCACCAATATCCTCTTCATTCAGATCTCGAAAGTGTTTCATTACGACCAGAACAAATGGCTCCCTTCGTGATTGCGATTGTTTCTGTGTAGTGAGACGAACGGAACATTTCCTAATCTCTTCTTGAATCTTGATAAAACCTTGTTATAAAATCATTTTTCGTATGTACAGTCATCCTACCACAATATTTTAAATCTAATTATCTTATTGAATAGATGCAAAATAAATGACTTTAAGATTGCTTTAAGATTATCTTGTTTATTAAATTCTTACAGGCTAATCAGTGTCCCAGACATAAGCAGTGACTAACATATCGAAACAGATTGTTAACAAAAGATCGATATAGGAATTCAGCTGATTCAGCTGCAAGTGAATTAAAAGTAATTTAATTTGTCTTAAATAGGGGCTCATTCACTCAAATTCGTAAACTTTTTTTGTAGTAGAAGGCAATGAACCTATGGAAACATAATTTAGGTCATCATAATTGATGAAAATTGCTATACAAAGTTTAAGAGTAACAAATATCTGTGCAATGAAAAGGCCTACATGCCATGAATCCAAAGCGGCAATTACTGATAAATATAATATCTATGACAGCACAAAAGGCATCGTCCGAAGATTTATGATAAGGACGATATCCCAAAACAGTAAGAACAGAGTATTAAAAAAACCTCAAAATGTTATTTAGGCCTCTGACTGCGTAGGAAATCGGCAACTTCGCTCAAAAAACTTCCCAGTGAAAAGAAATACCGCCAGCCATTCGAATACAGAACGCGCTCAGAGATTCGTTGAGAATTGCTGATAATCTCTGGGAATTTCTAAGAATTTTCCAGTGAGAACTTCAAAGCATTATCGGTAAAGTTTTTCCAGGTGTTATTTACTAGAGAAGAAAAGCTTGACAAAATCTTTTTGTTGCTTCTGAGGAACTAAAGACTGAGGTCTGATTGACTGATTGATCATTTGACAGGGACAGAGAATTGATGACAGAGTAGTCAAGATCAAGGTTTGCTCATTTTCAAATCTACCCAGTGAGAGAAATCATGCCTTCGTTATGTCTTACGTTTGTATCTGCTTGCTCTTATAACCTACTAAATTTTATTTATATTTTTATAGCATCAAACCAATAACTATATATCTACTGATTAATGAAATCTGTTTGCTTTTTTATGTAAAACGGTCCTTCAATTATACCTCGTAACCTCATTTTAATGATCAACACCCGTGTAATCGAATAGAAAATGCATGTTTTCACTTAAACAATAATATGATCGCACACACACACAGAGACACACACACACACACACACACACACATATATATATATATTATATATATAAACCTAAAGTATTTAGGGATACGAACATAAAAAAAAATACATATAAGAAAGGAGTTATTCCTACTTATGCATTGTCCATCTCATTTTTTGGCGAGCCTAAAACACTGTCTTTTCAAAAGAAAAAAAAAAACTGTCTTTTTAATTAAACCTTCCATTCGGTGCAAGGAAAAAAAGTACCCTTCGTCCATCGGAACGGGCCTTCAATTTTTTTTCCCTTTGCAATTATACTTTCGGAATAAAAACTCATTGAAAAGGGAATATATGCATCGTCGGTATCCGGAGAAAGAAAGACAGCGGATATTGCAAAATCCTCTCCAGCATCCAATTTGTTTTCATCTCGTCAGTTCTCATTATTATCGGGACAAATGTCTCCCTCACAAGATTGCGCTCGTTTTCCGTGCGTGGACGTAAGAATGGGATATCAGTGGGCCTCTTACTTTTATTAATTTTTTCTGTTTTCGGAAATGTTTTCGTGAGGAATTTGAAGCTGAATTTTCCGTAAACTAATCTTTGTTTTGGGATGTAAATCCGTGTTAAGGAATCGCTCAGAATATGATTTGAAGAGAGGATTAACGCAAAAAATTTACTATTAGATTAATGTGATTATACAAAAGTAACTTAACTAGTAAGTTTATTAAATAATTATTAATTACACAAATAAGTGAATGGATGACTCGATAGTGAAACAATACAGTAAAATCGCTAAAACTTAAAACTATCATTTTCCAATTGTCTGATATTTAGATTTATTTTTTTGTGCTGAGTCCCAAATGTAAAGCCAGGCAAGTATTTATCCATTTCTTTCAAATTACGTAGAGATACGTGGTTTCCCTCAAGCATTATGAATTGGGAAAATGGAACACCTGGTATGCTAATTTGGATGCGATGGTACCACAGGCAGAGATTAACAGCGAGAACACCAGTTTTTCGAGATGAATAATGAATAAATGAATAAAGACTATGAATAACAAAATGGCGAACTTTAAGGAAATTCATTTATGATACTGGTGTTTGTTATTAGTAGTTTGTCATGTTAAAATGGCTTATATATATACATATATATATAAATATATATATATATATATAATATATATGTATATATATATATGTATATATATAATATATATATATATACACATATATATATATATATATATATATAAAATGTATATATATATCATAAATATTAGCTGTTCAACCTCTCTTCCTTGCTTTAATCGAATAGCAGATATTATCTTTGTTAAAGTAAGAGGGCGTAGTATGTTGGAAGAAGCAAGTGGGCAGGAGTTGTTTTGAACAGATCCCAACCGTCAAAGGGGCAGGAATTTTAGTTTAAAGGGATATAAGATGGGATAGGTTTTGCTAGGACCAATCTCAGACAGACTGTACCTTAAGCTAAATTTTCTACGACCTTTTGTACTGGTGAGCCTTTGCCATTTTCCAGACGATACTTACGTCCAAGCCAAGTTGGCTTGTGGGAGAAGCCGAGACCAGTCGCGACACAAGCTACCCCAACTCTAAAAATAGACAGCGAGTAGCACCCGTTGAAGCAAGACGTGTTGTCGGGCAGTCCACTTAAGCCCCTTTGTTTCTGTCCCTTTGAATGTAGGGGGAGAAAGGATTGCTATTCCAATGGACCAACGACTTTTGATGCAGTTGATCACTGCATTATCTCTCTCATTTTTTGTGTTTCAAGTTTTCCTCTCTTAAACAGTCACTGACTCAGAAAATCCTAGTGAAACCATATCCTATTTATGAAGTCAAATATGTTAGGTACAATTATTGTTACCTAGTGGGATCGCATAAGTTACCCTCCATGGTGTTAATTAAAGTAATATTCTTGATCTAAGTTTTCATCCCTTGCTATTAATTAATGACGAGTGAAAGTTTCTGTAGCACAGGAGTGTTATCTGGATACGCCTCTTCCAGAATTTTGTACGCCTTAGAACTGGCCATCCTCTTGTTTGAGAAGAATTAGCATCCTTGGTGCCAAGAGCCTCAATTCACGCGATTGCAGTAATTTGCCCTACAGAAGCATCACTAGAGGCCCCGAGCCATTGCATTATTCACGCTTTATGTTGAGATATTTTATGTCCGAAGTGGGAGAAAGTTGGAGCTGTTGTTAGCTCCTATAAGGAATCTGTTCACACTTTTATTGTACTTTGTTTAAACTAGTTGTTTTGAGTAATGTTGTTGATTTAATTCATGTGGTTCAGAATGAACGTCTATATTCAGTAACTCTAGTCTGAACTGGCGACCTAATCTAATTATACTTGTTATTAACTGTCTTTTTCAGGTAACCTTTAGCCTTAATTGACAGGATTACGTGGGTCATAGGTAAATCAAGGCTAGACAAATCCAAGATATTAGAAATTAACTTAATTGGCGAAATGACCCACGTAACTATATATTTATACACACACACGCACACACACACACACACATATATATATATAATATAATATATATATATATTGTCAGTATGTGTTAAATCTAACATAAATTAATTTGTTTTGAATAAGCCACTTTGGCAGTAATTATTCTTTTGGAACGTAATGACCCTGTTTCCTCCTCCCCGACATTTCTGACTTGTTGTATAGTTTTAATTACAATGAGCTTGTTTTATTTTTCACGTGTGGTTTTGGCTTCTCATCCGGAGCTGTATTCGGCGCTGTCTCTCGAGGACTGAGGGAGTCGTTTTCTGGACCATTAACATTGTGAGGGCCTGCCTGATTTTTGGATTAACGCTGGATTACTAAACCTGCCTTTCTTCAGCTGCTGCTGCTGTCCTCCTTTGGGAGATTGATTTATTCTTCAGGCTGCGCCCTTGGTCCAGTCATACTGCCAAGGGGACCTCTCTGCCAACTGGTAAGGTGTGATTACCTGTCGGACGGCCGTGTTCGTTGATCGCCTTGCGACGTAAAAGTGATTATTTCTCCAGTCTACGCCCTTGGTTTAGTTATTAGCCAAGGGGACCTCTCTTACATTTGGTAAGGTCTCAGAATATACATTATTCCTCTCGACCCGTGATTTGAAGGCTGCGTTTGCCTCTACTACTGTTTTGAGCTCACTTAAGGGAAGCAGTTTATTTTTTGATGATTGTTTAGTATGTAATAAGTTAGGTTATTCTGACTTTTCGACATTCTATTACTTTCAGGGCCCTCTCTTTAAAGTGTAATTGCATAGTCTGTCTTAATTTGGTGTAAGTGTGTTTGCTATTCGATGTTTTCAGTGTGTGGTTGATTTTTGTGTTTATTTAATGTATTTTGTAAGAGGCTCAGTGGTCATTTCTTTCTAAAAGTTTTTATTAAATATTAAGGTTTTATTTTTGGTTTTACTTTATCCTCCTTGATTCCATCTCTGTACACTCTGTTGCGGCCATTCCACCTATTGTGGACTTGGTCGTTAGTGACTTTATTTGTATTTTAAGAGACTTGTGTATGTTTGATGGGCGTGGGCCCATAACAATATATATATATATATATATATATATATATATGTATGAGGTATGTTCAATAAGTAATGAGAAAATGTCAGGAGAGACACTATTTATTTTCATAAGTTTACACAACTTTGTCTCCTTCAAAATAATTGCCTCTCACAGCTACACACTTCTGCATGCGTCTCTCCCAATCCTGGAAGACCTCCTCAAAGTCCTTTTTCATTAGTATCTTCAGGTAATTTTGCGATGCCTCTTTCAGCTCCTCTGTTGACTGGAATCTGGTTCCCCTGAGGCTGTCTTTCATGCATGAGAACAGGAAGAAGTCGCAAGGGGCTAGGTCAGGGCTGTAGGGTGGGTGTTGTACCACGTTCATTCCCCTGTCGGCCATCCAGGTGGTCACCAACGTTGACTTGTGGCATGGGGCATTGTCCTGGTCGAACCACCAGTGACCACTCCTCCACTCCTCTTCGGTCAGAACTGTCTCTACGGTGCCAATACTAATACCAACACCTTCAGATAGCAACCTCACAGATATTCGACGGTCTTCCATCACTAACCTTTGCACTTCTTCAATGTTTTCCTCCTTGTGTGCACTTTTCGGTGCTTAAGATCTGGGTTCATCCTCAACCTGTTCATTTCCGTCAGATTTTCTGTTAAACCACCGACAGAAACTTGTTTGGCTCATCTGTTCATCCCCACAGGCCTCCTTTAACATTCCATAAGCTTCTTGTTTGGTTTTCTTAAGTTTAACACAAAATTTGAAGGTGTAACGTTGCTCCATGTTTCCTTGCAAGTGTTCGCAGATCGGCAGACCAGATCAGACTTGTTCCACCTCATTCACCGCTGCACTCAGATCTACAAATATAGAAAGTTGCCAGTTTGTAATTTTATAGAATATCATGTATGTGTACTGCACCATGAAGTAGCATTTTGATCAAATCATATTTAGTGTCTCGCCCGACATTTTCTCATTACTTATTGAACATACCTCATATATATATATATATATATATATATATATATTCTTCGTTTTTTAACGTGCTTTTTCCCATTTTTATACGGGGTAAGCACAATGCCTTCTTTTAAAGGACTTTGATTTGGCGGTGGGGTAGGCCGTAGCCTCGATCGGGCTGCCCTGCCTGACATCGCTTAGACCCCGGTAGCAAATATGTACCTGTTACTAAATCCCCAGCTCCCTTTCTCCCAGCAGCGAGGGAGAACTGGGCGGGTGGGTTGACAGTTCGAGACGTGTGAGGTGTCTGCTATATTTTTAGAAGATGTTGGAGTGGCTTTGTTTATGTGTGTATTTGTCTGTAACACCCATTTGCTTTCAGCAAACCTATCCGTTGATTACAGATGTAATCCCGGGGTGTCCACATGGATAGCAAAGTGTCCGCCTTCTCTGACTGGTCGGCTGCGGGGATTGAACCCTCGCCATAGACTTCTATGAAGTCTGAGGTTGCTGCTTCTACCAACCGAGCCATCGAGGCTCCATATATATATATATATATATATATATATGTAAAGGATCTTTCTCCTCTGTTGAATATTTTTAGTCTCTCACTTCTTACCTTGATTTCTTCTATGTGTGTCCTTGGCGCCTTGTTACCCCTGTGGTGTGATATTTCTTCAAGATGAATTATTTAAGTATTGATACCTCTCAAGAAGGCATATAGAGACGAGATCGGTAATTTCTTCACTTTAACGAGTACTTAGTATTATAAAGATCAGTACAAAATTACCAGGTTACAGTGGTATAAAACGAAATCACTCTGGAGTAATTAACTTGACTCAGTCTATATGGGGAACACGGAAGCGAGGGGAGATGTACTCTCCCTTAAAGGACACAGTTCTAATCTTCCCTCTCCTGTCGATCTCCAGCCTCTCGAACCCCTCGATTTCTTGTTATCTGCAATCTCCACCTCCTTCTAGTCCTATTGGAAGGATTTATCAGCAAGGCCTTCTCTTCAAATAGTTGATTGGAAGGACTGTAGTGGGTGTGATTAAAATTTCTCCTTAGAGGACTTAATTGGAGGTGATCTTAGGAGGGTGTGTGAAAGACCCCTCCCTAGCATGTTTGATTGGAGGGTGTTGAAGTACAACACTTTGTCCAGCCCCCAATTTCCTGGAATTTCCATGATAACGCCTCCTAATGAAGGCATGGTTATAGAGCTGGCTGCTGTAAGCTTTTTGGCTGTGCTGACTCATGATTTGGTTAACTTAATCGTGAGGCCATTACCTCCCACTTTTATGATCGTTTTTATAGCTTTAGCACGATATACTTGCTCACTGTTTTTGAGTTCATGCAAAATCTTGTCTCGATCAGCGTATTTGAATCCACGATAATTACAAAAGCTATTAGGCATTATCACTGTGCTCTTTGCCTCTCTTTTTATTCTTACGTCTCTCTCCCTCTCTTTCTCTTTACTTTTTCTCTTTTCTATCTAATTTCCCTATATTCTCTACATACATATATACATATACATATTTCAACAACTATTACTATTGCACACAACACATTATAAACAAAGGAGTAAATATATTGAAACTTTGGCACCTCTGTCCAGAGGAGGATGCTGGATTTCTTCCGCTGTTTATCCTTCTCACAGCTGTGTGAATTAATTTCTTCTTGCAATGTTTCCTTCTACCATTCTGATCATTTCTCTCTCTGTTTCCAATCTTCTAATTTAATATTTTCCTGGCAATCTTGTCCCTTCATAAACCCTTTGTATAAGCCTATAAATGGCTTCTCATCTTAGTTTGCTTCCCACTCTGCCAATGCAGGGCGCAATCACCAGAATCACCAGATTTTTTGTTATACTGTAAGTCCTCTGACTTCCTACTTAATGCATACAACGGCATGGTAACTTTTAAATTGAATATAACAGAGCCTTTCAGCCGAACCACATGAGTGCCACACCTGGCACAGTGCCATTGCCATCCCCATTGGCAGTTGTTTGTGCCAGAGGAGTCACGCCCTCTGGCTGCCCTTTCGTTGTCCTATGGGGCTAAAGAATGAGCCTAGCCAGCTTCCATAGGCTAAGAAATGTATATCTGGTATATTAATCAATACTTTTACTTACTCTTGCATCTGACATTTATTTTGTTTGTGACTTGCCAAGTCCATGTACTTCACATACTTGGTTGTCCTTCATTGCACTTAGCTTTGTGCAGCAAGGCACCCATGTTATTAGTGCCACATCTGGCATTGTGCCGACACATACAAGTATCATGTCATCACTCCTAACCTAAGCCCATGATTACTTCCTTGTAATGCCTCCTCAAGGCACCCTAAAAGCATGACTTTGGACTGTCAAAGTAACCTTGTTAATTAAGTGCATGTCTAACCTGAAGTTTAATGCCATACTAATCCTATTATTGTTCTCCATGTTGTTACCTAGGTTCTTGAAATATTAATTCATAGCCCTTTTAATTTTGTATTTGCTATAATGCTGCTTTACGTAATCACATGAGAGATATGTGACTTTAACTTGTAGCTTAACTTAAACTACATAAAGTCCAGTTTAAAAATCAGTGATATGTACCTTGCTTTTGACTTACTTGCAGAATCAATTATTTTTCTGAAATGTAATGTTACCAGAAAGGGGAAGTAAAGAGTTATCAGTTTGTTCAGTTAAGTTCACTTAGTAGTTGACATATCCACCCAGTTCAAGGTGCAATTGTCAACTTTGTGGGGTAGCTATTAAGTGGGAAACCACTTCTGAAGCAAACCCAAACCTCCAAACTGCCTTGCACCTCAAAATAATGTAATTTCATACTGATACCTAACTGAGGAAAGGCGTGAGAAACTCAGCCCCTATGTAAATTTCTCTCCATGCTCCCCTATTGGTGCATCTGTTTATCTTTTCTAAAGATCTGGTGACTGCTTGAATTACCTATTTTCAAATAAAAGGCAAATGGAGACGAAGCCTGCCGAAAATCCGCCAGAAAGGTTGAGTTCCCCATAAAAACTAGCAAACATGGGCTGCCAGAAGTCACCAGGATTTGGGGAAGATCCTAACATAGAAAACGAGGTGACTGAACCGCCATCTTACGATCCCAGTGACCTCTGGCAGATGCAAGAAAATAAGCCCCCGAGGTCATATAAGGCGAGAAACAGCGGCCATTGCTCTCAGAAACACCCCGGTAGCAGACCCACACACACAGCCCCTTGCATGCTCCTTATTGAGCTTACCCCTCCACGTGGTCACCTTTCGACCACCCAGTCGCATTACCTGTGCATTTTCTCATTAAACTTATCCCTCCAGAACTGGTAAAATTCGACGAGGCCCCTCCCTCACTCTGTTATAGGTAACGCCCTGACTAGAGGTTTTTTCAACACTTACATATCTTAAATCTCCCACAGCACTTATTTTCTTCAGAAGTGTGAGTTACCACAAAGACCTGATTCACTTAGCTCAGTGTGAATTTGAACGCAAGTATATTGTACCAGAATCGAGTTATCTTGTCACCCTCTGTGCATCCCTTGATTCACCCGAAATCGTTATAATTATCCTTGCGTAACCGGTGGCATTATCAAATTACAGACGGTACATCGGCTGTGGAAACATTGACTTGTCTTGTGCTTCTTGTAGTGAAAAGGCCACTGCAATCAATTCTTCAGTATCCCTTTCAAGAGTATTAATCATAGCCTATTAAATTTTAAACAGTGATAGTATAACTAACCACGTGGCAGCCCCTGCTGGATCTGCCTATCATTCCCGTCTTCTGACTGACGTGTTTAATTGTAAATATATTCCATTTTAAGTAAACCTAAGTATTTATCTGCAAAGTCCCTTGTTGAAGTACGGCCTTCAGCCCAACTATTTTCTTCTATTAAGGTTCCTGCCTGACCTAGCAGTTGCAGTCAGAACTCAAGGTGCTAGTATGCCCCCTGTTCACGAGCTAGACCCCAGATTGGACCCCTGAACAAGGAATACAGTAAGTAGGCCAGGTAAGAACTTAAAAAAAAAAAAAAAAAAAAAAAAATATATATATATATATATATATATATATACATATACATACATACATACATACACACACACACACACACACACACACATATA
>JANJGK010000050.1:5314716-5333777 GCA_039081455.1 Macrobrachium rosenbergii
TATGAATGTCTTTTCCTGTAATACTACAGTGTAATATGAAAATAAGAAGGCCCATAAAACACTATTTAAACGTTGAAACCATATATCTCGGGCACTTGTTTCTGTGCCCCTGTTCACTGGTAGAATATGGACAGGTGGAAAGTTACAATGGTATATATACAAAAACATGAAGGTGTGGCCTTAGGCCTCCGATGTTAAGGAGGTGGCGTTTCTTAAGAAGGAGGAGATTGACCAAATTCCCTAGTGGTTTTTGGCCTCATTAGCTCCCGTTTGGCGATGGATCTGGCGGTCGCGTTTCTTGGGTCATCTTCCTCAAAAGGGGTCCGAGGATTAAGGTGTCAATGGCGTCTGATTTCCAATGTCCTCCTGACAGGTTCATATTGTTGGTTTGATTGATGATAGCAGATTCCAGCATCTTTCTTTTGTACGGACAGCTACTCTTGAAAACCAACTCCGCCCCACTCCAGTTAATGACATGCCCTGTATTTCTAATATGTAGGAAAATTCCCGAACTCTCCGAGGCGTAACATACTGATCTTTTGTGCTCTGTTATTCTTTGCGAGAGCGATCTACCTGTCTCGCCTACATAAATGTCATGACAATTACTACACGGTATCTTGTAAACTCCGGCTTCTTCCCTTTTGTTATTTAAGTATACGTTAACGAGCGAACTCCCGATGGATTTGGGATAATGGAAATGAAAGGATTATTAGAACTGAGTTGCTCGGTGGCCTTTTGGATGTTTTCATCGTATGGAAGCTTTATTTTGTTGTTGAAATCTATTTGTCTGTTGTGAGTGGGACCTCTGTAGTATATTTTATTTGCTTTATTAATAGCCCTCTCGATAATGTGTGGTGGATAGAGCAGTTGCGTTAGGTGTTGGCGGATCGTGTTAAATTCTTGATCCAGGTACTCATTTGAACATATCCTAAGTCCTCTGAGGAATAGGGTACACCCTACCATGATTTTTACGGAGACGTCGTGGTAGCTTAAGAAATGAATGTAGGAGACAGCGAAGGTGGGTTTTCTATATACTGTAAATGCATACCTGTTCTGTTTTCTTATGATCAGTACATCTAGGAACGGCAGTTTTCCGTCCTTTTCCCATTCTGTTTTAAATTTATGGTCGGAACTAGCGAATTTAGCCTATTAAAAAATTCCTTAAAGTCCCCCCAGCTATTGTCCCAGAAAGTAAAGATATCATCTACGTATCTAAGCCAGATCATATTATGGGGTTTGATAGACGACAAAGTTCTGTTTCGAAATATTCCATGTACAAGTTTGCTAGAAGGGGTGATAGGGGACTTCCCATGCTACAGCCAAATTTTTGTTTGTAAAAATTACCATTGAAAGAAAACACGTTGTTAGTTACACAGAGGTTGATAAGTTTCAAAATGGCTCGCAGACTTGTTATCACCCTTTCTAGGAACCTTCTCATCCTCCCACGTCAAACATGCAGAAGATTTCATACAAAAATTTAATAGTTTAAACATCCCCTCAAACAACATCAAACTGCTCAGTCTAGACGTCGATTCATCATTTACTAAAGTCCCGATTGCCGACGTGTTGTTTTTCTTAGAGAGGAAGTTACAACCATATGAAGACCATTTTCCTCTTGGCATAGATAAAACTTTAAAACTTATCAACCTCTGTGTAACTAACAACGTGTTTTCTTTCAATGGTAATTTTTACAAAAAAAATTTGGCTGTAGCATGGGAAGTCCCCTATCACCCCTTCTAGCAAACTTGTACATGGAATATTTCGAAACAGAACTTTTGTCGTCTATCAAACCCCATAATATGATCTGGCTTAGATACGTAGATGATATCTTTACTTTCTGGGACAATAGCTGGGGGGACTTTAAGGAATTTTTTAATAGGCTAAATTCGCTAGTTCCGACCATAAAATTTAAAACAGAATGGGAAAAGGACGGAAAACTGCCGTTCCTAGATGTACTGATCATAAGAAAACAGAACAGGTATGCATTTACAGTATATAGAAAACCCACCTTCGCTGTCTCCTACATTCATTTCTTAAGCTACCACGACGTCTCCGTAAAAATCATGGTAGGGTGCAACCTATTCCTCAGAGGACTTAGGATATGTTCAAATGAGTACCTGGATCAAGAATTTAACACGATCCGCCAACACCTAACGCAACTGCTCTATCCACCACACATTATCGAGAGGGCTATTAATAAAGCAAATAAAATATACTACAGAGGTCCCACTCACAACAGACAAATAGATTTCAACAACAAAATAAAGCTTCCATACGATGAAAACATCCAAAAGGCCACCGAGCAACTCAGTTCTAATAATCCTTTCATTTTCCATTATCCCAAATCCATCGGGAGTTCGCTCGTTAACGTATACTTAAATAACAAAAGGAAGAAGCCGGAGTTTACAAGATACCGTGTAGTAATTGTCATGACATTTATGTAGGCGAGACAGGTAGATCGCTCTCGCAAAGAATAACAGAGCACAAAAGATCAGTACGTTACGCCTCGGAGAGTTCGGGAATTTTCCTACATATTAGAAATACAGGGCATGTCATTAACTGGAGTGGGGCGGAGTTGGTTTTCAAGAGTAGCTGTCCGTACAAAAGAAAGATGCTGGAATCTGCTATCATCAATCAAACCAACAATATGAACCTGTCAGGAGGACATTGGAAATCGGACGCCATTGACACCTTAATCCTCGGACCCCTTTTGAGGAAGATGACCCAAGAAACGCGACCGCCAGATCCATCGCCAAACGGGAGCTAATGAGGCCAAAAACCACTAGGGAATTTGGTCAATCTCCTCCTTCTTAAGAAACGCCACCTCCTTAACATCGGAGGCCTAAGGCCACACCTTCATGTTTTTGTATATATACCATTGTAACTTTCCACCTGTCCATATTCTACCAGTGAACAGGGGCACAGAAACAAGTGCCCGAAATATATGGTTTTCAACGTTTAAATAGTGTTTTATGGGCCTTCTTATTTTCATATATATATATATATATATATATACATATATATATAATATACATATATATATATATATATACATATATATATATATATATATATATGTATATATATATATATATATATGTATATATATATATATATATATAATATATATATATGTATATATATATATATATAATATATATATGTATATATATATAGTATATATATGTATATATATATATATATATATGTATATATATATATATATATATAGGTATATATATATATATATATATATGTATATATATATATGTATATATATATATATATATATATGTATATATATATATATATATATATGTTACACAATTGAGAGTAGATCTCATTGCTTAGCTTTTGCTAAAAAGTTGAGATGTCTTATCTATTGGTAGCTTGATAGTGACCGCATCAAAAGTCTATTGGTAATGCACATCTGTACATACACACACAAGTTCTCTCTCTCTCTCTCTCTCTCTCTCTCTCTCTGTCATGTCTACAGCGAAACAAGAGTTTTCCAAATAATTAATTTGACAAAAATCTAACATAACTGGATTGCAAGAAACAGATAAAATAAAATGGAAAACCAATGTTCACCAAATGATCAAACACATTACAGTCCATTGTGTTCTTCCTAAAACCGTTTTTCCACAACAGGTCAAAATAAGTCAAAGTCCAGTATAGTCCCAATAAGTACATTTTAACCTCTTCTTCAGTGAAACATCTGAAGAAGTCACATAAAATCCTTATTAAACAAATGCCTAAAAATAAAATATTGAAATTCCTCCCATGTTACTTATAAAGTGCACACAATGTAAAAAGGGTCAAATTCAAGTGCGATATATATTAAATGAAAAGAAGAATCTACAGTTTGGGAAATCTAAAATGATTCCTACCTCCAAACAACAATGTTGACAATTCTTAATCGACAGGTCTCGAACCACAGAGTCTTCACCGAAGACTTCTAACAATAATAGGTGTTGATCTTTGAATGGCAATTTGTTTGATAACTAATCCTTTCACACCCTGGGAATCCGCACACAAGAAACATATGCACTAACGAATTAACAGGACTCACAAAGTCTTGTCTCTAGGTGGGGATGTTCTCACGTCTCATGAATATCTGACATATTTAATGCAAATAACAATCCTCTAATCAGGATGTGCGCCAGACAACAGCTAAACACTCTCTCAAGGTTCTTTCCAATGGCTTTAGCCACACTTATTAATCAAACATCCACTATGTACTGTAATTCATAAAATACTTGTGACCTATGAGCTTTTCAGATGGCTTGGCCACCACAAAGAAGTGCTGCCCCCAGTGCTAGGGAAATATCATTCATTTATCTTTAGGTGAGGGTTTACGTACAAATTTTTTCATACACGAGAAATACCCCACCTTAATGAAGAGTATGACAACAAAGGCCCCAGTCACCGATAAAGTAGCGATGAGGAGGTACTGATTCAGCATGGGGAAAGGTTTGTCTTCTCTGGCACTGGAGGAAGTGGTGGAATTGTGGTGATCACTCCCTTAAAGAAGGCACTGGAACAACTTGATGTTCCCCATGAAGATGCCTCACAAAGATACGAGTGGTAGAGTTGAAAACACTCTTGCCCCAGTACTCAAAACTTCGATGTAACCAGTCTACGTTCTGCATTGAAGAGGCAGTATCCCCTCAGAAGAAATGTATTCAATGAATTATGGCACTGGACAGACATCTCACATCCCTGTTAGAACACCACGTTGAGAGTCTTCATAGAAGCCACCTTGTACTCATGTTGGAACATTTGAAAGTCACAGTCAGAAGGAGTCTAGTTATATACTAACATCTTCTCACATCCTAACCAGTCAATGTTTGTGAGAGTAAAGATACTACTGTCACAAATATATCTCTCATGAACTAAAACACATACTGACTTAGTTAACAGCTGGGGATTGAAACTAGTCCCCCAAAAGGTACATAGTCTCCTCACTATCCCATACTATTACAGAACCATTAAAACCACTAGGGAAAGGTCGTGTGATATAACTATGAAATGATGTCAAGTTACTAACTGGAATTTACACAAACAAACCGCCATCAGACACTTTCATTTTTAAAATCCCATAATAGCAATACAAATTCTCCTCAGTAAAATTGCCTGTGAACCATACAGATATGCTGCATTCATCAAAGTCGATTCTAAAGACCCAAGAGCCAAAATATCTCCAAAAACTCGCCCCTTAGAAGCAGCAACCACTGCCTTAACCTGTTCCAATAATATGGATTCTGCTTCTTTCTCAATATTCTACAAGGTAGTTTGACAAGAAGAAAAAACTATCGTAACTTCTAAGTCTCCCCCCATCCTATCAACTGTGACCAATAACCCATTTAAAGACTTCCTTAATGTCTCAAAACCTCTCGTAACTTCTCATTACTATCTCGTAAAGTCATCAAAGTTTTACCTTGCCTAGCTAATTCTGCTGTTACCTGTTCAGTTTTCACCATAGTAGCAATTGACGTACTAGCAAGCGTTCCTATGATCAGAACGACTCTAATTAACAATGGCTGCCACCAAAATCTGTAACACAATCAAGAGTAGATCTCATTGCTTAACTTTTGCTAAAAAGTCAAGAAGTCTCATCTATTGGTAGCTTGATAGTGACCACATCAAAAGTCTACTGGCAATGCACATCTGTACATACACACACTCATTCTCTCTCTCTCTCAGGTCTACAGTGAAAAAAAAAAGTTACCCAAAATAGTTAATTTGACAAAAATCTAACATAACTGGATTGCAAGAAACCAGAGATGAAATAAATCGAATACTAATGTTCACCAAATGACCAAACATATTACAGTACATCATATTCAACTAATTATTCTTCCTAAATACTTTTCCCACAATAGATCAAAATAAGTCAAAGTCCAGTATATTCCCAATGAGCACATTTTAACCTCCAAATCAGTGAAACATCTGAAGAAGTCAAGTAAAACCCTTATTAAACAAATACCTAAAAATAAAGATATGGAAATTCCTCCCATATTACTTATAAAGTGCACAGTGTGAAAATGGTCAAATTCAAGTGAGGTATATGTAACAGTCAAGAGGGTGACCTTTGAAAGAACTATGTGATGACCTGGCAGGGCGCTTCCGCTGTAGAGGCGGTGGTGTCAGTGGCAAGGAATGTCTGACGTATGCATTTGGGATCTGACGAATTCATTCGTGCTGACATTGAAAGTTTCCTCACTTAGATACAGAGAGCTATCTGTTCACATTTTAAGCACATGGAAACAATATGTGTTCGTTTGGTCACTGAAGTAATGCACCAGAAATGTTGAGATTCCAGGGAGGTATGTGTGTGTGTGTGTATATATGTGCGATCCCCATGATATATGATGGGAGGAACATTGACTCATGGGAGGACTTTGGCTTTGGTGGGTGGTGTGTGTGTGTGTTGCCTCGTGAGTGTTTAAAGAACACCACAGTGAAAATACCTTATATAGCGGCCATAGAAAGTGAGTACCATAACTCATGAACACTTGTATATTTTTTCCAGACTTTATATAGTGCTGCAGTGAAATCCCGTTGTGCCTCCTTTACGCATTTTTCTATTTTAACATGTATGTATGTACATTCATTGCAGGTTTTAATATAATGATATATTTCTTTCTACAGGAATTCGAACATTGTCCTGGGAAGGTCGAATGTTTGGAAGTGGTGTTTTTACTCTTACATATGATATGACTTTTATTGTGGTCTTTACAGCCTTGTTACTGTGTTTGATGACCAGGGTGTTAATCACTAGTATTGCTTGGCATAGAATCATTATCCTACTTGCTTGTGAGACAGTATCTCCTCTAGTTATGTGTGAATCACTCCATTTTTCAACCGTAGCTTTTGTGGAATCACTTTCGTTAAATTTCTCAATAACGTCTAGTTTTGTATATTGGTGTCTCATTCAGTAGGCCTTTGTGTAAAGATAGGTTTAGTGAGTGTCTTATGAAGAAAAGAGAAGGGAACTGCTGACGCAAGAAAGAGCCACGTCTTAGAGTAACATCTCAAGAAAGGTGAGATACTTAATTCTGTTCTTAAAACAGATACATTAATAAAAAGATGGCCTCGAACCCAAGCTGTTAACATATATGTTAAATGAAAAAGAAGAATCTACAGTTTGGGAAATCTAAAATGTTTCCTACCTCCAAACAGCAATGTTGACAATTCTTAATCGACAGGTCTCAAACCACAGAGACTTCACTGAAGACTTCTAAGAATATTCGGTGTTGATCTTTGAATGACAATTTGTTTGATAACTAATCCCTTCACACCCTGGGACTCCGGCCAAAAGGAACATACGTACTAACGAATTAACCAGAACGTGGACATTTCTGGCAAACGAACTCACAAAGTCTTGTCTCTAGGCAGGGATGTTCTCACGTCTCACGAATATCTGACGTATTTAACACATATACAACTCTCTAATCAGGATGCATGCCAGAACAACTAAACATTCTCTCAAGGTTCTTTCCAATGCCTTTAGCCACACTTATTAATCAAATATCTACTGTGTACTGTAATTCATAACATACTTGTGACCTATGAGCTTTTCATATATATATATATATATATATATATATATGAATGTACAAGAGTGTCTAGGTACTCGTATATTATGGGAAAGACATCTGACTGAACGAATTTTCTAATATATGCAGATTTTTTTAAAGGAAATGATATACTGAAATGATTGGTCCTTTAGACAAATGGGATTTTCTAATACATGGAAATACTCTTTGACAGAAAAATATACAGTACTGAATGGTCTTTTAGTTCCCCAGCGAGAGAATCATGAATTAAACATTGTTGTTTCATCACAGTACGATCACAGAAACCTCTTCATTATCACATCAAAGTCCTCACATTTACTTCGTCCTTTCCTTTTCATTATATCCCTCGCCTGCTTTCATTACAATTTGCTCAGCTCAGTAGTAATTGTTTATATCCATGAAATTATGATTAGTCATACAAAGGAGATCTGGTCTAGAACGTTTTCAATAGGCTTCAGAATTTTCATACTGTGTATGTTTGGATGTAATTAAGGTTAATGGCCTCTTCATTAACTAGTTCGACTTCCACTTACAGGACAGAGAGAGAGAGAGAGAGAGAGAGAGAGAGAGAGCGAGAGAGAGAGAGAGAGAGAGAGAGTCAACAGGCAAATGGTAAACTGCTTGATTAGAAGATTGAGCTTAATTGATTCACAAAACATTAACCTTTATTTTTTTTCGTCACTGACGCGAAAGAGGCTTAATGAATCATTTTACATAATGAGCATAATTTATCGAAAGGTGAATTCGCAAAATTTTTCCTCTAAAAGGAAATTGGGCTAAAAATATTGCGGTTAGAGGAAAAATTTTGCGGTTCTTTTGTAAATATGCCTCGTAAGCAATTTTTTCCACTTTTTTTATCAATAAAGAACCTTTTTCTGTAAGCGTCTGGGATACAAAAAAATGAAAGTATAATTCTCAAATGAATTTCCAGATTTTCAGTTTGAAAAATTAGATTAGTATTTCTGTTCGAACTGAAGAAAAAGTAGAGAATATTTCTCAAATGGTGAGTGATTTTGGCTGAGCAACTTAATGATTATGAGATGTATTTTGAAAAAGAAATGTGAAAATACACAGCGCATTTGCGTGTAATTATAATTAGAATGTCAATACTTTTACAGTCTTGGAAATAGGAAAATTAACTTTTTAAGAAGGTATAAGTAATTTCTGCTGAAGGATAACCTTGTACGTTATAATTACATTCGGCTCACAGGGCATGTAATTTATTTTCATATAAATATGAAGTATCTTTATTCCCATGAAAATAGAATTAAGACTTAGCTTCTGTCATTAGGGATATGATGTAATATATCATAATTCTATATAATCAATAGATATGATGTTCTTATCCATCTGTTTAAAAAGAATTTCGTTTTTAAGTGCTTAGCGAATAATAATGTTTAAAAAGTAAATAATTTTGATATCTGGCATTAACACTGAAGGTTGTCAAGCCTCATTCTAATGATCTTCTTAGAATATTTTTAACTCTATCCATACTTTGTTTTTGAATATTATCAGACCAAGGTCTTGTAACTGCTTCGGTTCTGTCGTGACGCTGACATTTAATTCAATTTAGTACGAGGATAA
This sequence comes from Macrobrachium rosenbergii, assembly GCA_039081455.1. NCBI lineage: Eukaryota > Metazoa > Arthropoda > Malacostraca > Decapoda > Palaemonidae > Macrobrachium > Macrobrachium rosenbergii. The sequence continues at coordinate 5,323,884 of JANJGK010000050.1, forward strand.
ATTTATCAAAATTTTTTAAATCTTAGAATTTGTTTACTTTTATTATATCCGACGCCGCTTCAGTGACAATGAAATACTTCCTGTATGAAAATGTATCACTTATGAGTTACGACACTTTTAGAAGATACCTCTTCGATTTTCACTCTACAAAGAGTCACGCCACTGAAAGGAAGGAAGAAGGACCGTCTGCTTTCGAATCCCAACTCACCCTCGTCTTTCCGAAACAGGGAAATCATGACACACCTGAAATTCCGAATTTATGTCGCCCGAATCAATACGAGTGAATAATTCTATCTCGTACGCTTGGGAAAAGCAGCAGGTCTTTGGGGCGAATGTTGGGGGTTGGTGGTGGTATTGATGAGGGTGAGGGTGGGGGTGAGGGAGTGGTGGGGGAAGGGATTTGAGGGTTTCTTTAAGGAATTTGTCAGGGAGTTGGGGTTGGTTATGGAGCCGAGTGGACGAAGTCAAAGGACTTCCACCACGACCCCATCTGGAGCAATGCTCGAGTATTTGGTTAGCTTGATTACCAGCTCCTTCTTAGAAGCTGGGGAATCTCTCTCTCTCTCTCTCTCTCTCTCTCTCTCTCCGCCCCACGAGGGGCTAAGGTGCGTTTCAACAGGCCACCGACTGAACATCACAGGCGAGACGCATGAACACACCAGTACCCGAAACAACAACAGATTATTTGCCAAACAACGAACAGAAAAACGACATACGTTCCCGAAGATAAGCTCTGTGGTAATTGGCAACACAGCCAGAACTACTACTGGAGATTATTCAGTAATTAAGGCGATCTGTGTGGATGGTATAATTGAGGCATCTGTTGTACAATATATGTTGAGGCAATTGCACGATTGTTTTCAAAGTGGTGCCTCTCGAATCATTCATTCTCGGTTTAAACCTTAAAAATTTCTCAGTAGAATGAAAAATGAAGCTGCTTTCTCTCACTGGACGTCATTCTAATGCACACGTATATATATATATATATATATATATATATTCATGTGACACATGTAGCTTCATGATTGTATATAAATCACGGTGTGATAAAAAAAGTTATATATATATATATATATATATATATATTATGAAGGATTTACGTTCCTCCCTCCTATTTAGCTGTTATCTAGCTAACTTATAGGGAAATTTCTCATTTCAGTTAGCTTATAGTGGGCGCCAATATGGCGGGCGATGCAGCAGTGGGAGTATTTTGAACCAGGTCATAGCTGTTAGGACCAGTATATAGCAGAATAGGAAGCGCCACCCAATCGCCTGATCTAGGGGGAGCAATGGAAACCCCTTTCTCACCCCCATCGTGTGAGGTGGGAGTAATTAGTGTTTGGGAAGGTTAAAGGTGCTTATTAGGGCTAGTGGCTAGGTAGGACTTTAATCTTTAAGTACTTAAATTTAAGAAATCTTTTCCTCTGCCCTCTTTGCTGGTTGTCTTGACGTGTTTGCAGGCAATGTCGACCTAAGATGAGGCCCCTACAAGATGCCGCTGGCTTTGGAAGAGCAGACGCGTTCTCATCTCATTGCTGGGTGGAAGTCTATCGCCCATCTTCTTCCACGAGCTGACGTATTTTCGGAAGAACAGCAGAATCGATTGTTGGTGCCCACAATCTATTAGTCAAGGTTCGTACATTGCAAATAGTCAGTAAGCCAGCCCTTTCCCTCCTACTTCAACCTCTTGAATTTCCCATTCCTTTAAACTTTAACTCCTTCCTCCACAAAGCAATTTTCCCTTGTTAAGAGTCCTGCTTTGGCCTCCTGTATCTCGCCCTATAATGTGCCTTGAATTCCAGTAAAGATCCAGTGATAAACATCCAGCTATCCCTTCCCCAGTGCAACTTAAGGGCAAATTAGGCTAAGTAATAAAGTGTTTAAATTTTCTTTTTGTGTGATTGCGAGCATGTGTTCCTTGTGTTTAAAGCCCAGTCAATTACGATTCCTATACTGTGCTTACATGATTTCCTTATAATTATCTGCTGGGCTACGTAGTGGTTAATATTTAACACGTGCAATGTGTAACATTTTATAGGGGGATTCCATTTCCTTCAGTGTGTCCCGCCGTTCTAATCCAGAACCTCTCTTACAGGAGAGACCCGCCTCCCCATTGCACTCTGTGTCCGATAATTCTGACTGCCATTCAAATCCTGAAATATTCCTGGTCGCAGTCCGATTACACCGTGTAACAAAAAAAAAAAAAATTTCTCTGTTCCTGGCTTGTATTAATTTTTTTTGTGTTGCTTAGGTCCTACATAAAGAAAAAAGTGCTATTACACAATATAAAGTTTGGGTGTGTAAAAAATACTAGGCTATTCATTAAAATAAAAAAAAAAAATGGCTATTTTTTTCAAAACTTACTGTGTATATTATATTTTAATCATATTATATTTATAATTTGTCACAATGTCAGTAAAGTAATAAAGGAATAACGACATCGTTCCAGAACATTCTTACACGAAAGATATAAGTGTGAGCGAAATATCGCGAATATTCTAGAGCCTAGAGCGGGGTGAATCGCACCAACGATTGTCAGTTGATGACTTAATCAGGGATATGGGTCTGACAACGTCCAATGCAGAGTTATTCCTCTCCAGGATGAAGCAGTGGAACTTGGTCAAGGAAGATGTGCATATTAGAGGTCAGAGAGTTCGGCACGAACCTTTCTCAGGCTTTTACACTATTTGACACTATTGGAGTGCCGTTTGTGCCCAGCGAGTGGAGACTATGAATAGACAGCTCCACCACAAGTTTAAAAGCTGTCCTTCTCCACAATTATAACTAGTTACCGACTCTCCCTCTAGCTCATTCAGTCTACATGAAAGATTACTACAGTGTGAAAGTTCTCTTGGAAGCTCTACAATACAGCAACTGCAATTGGGAAATCATTGGTGATTTCAAGATGGTGGCTTCCTGCTTGGACTCCAAGGAGGAATTATCAAATTTCAATGCTTCCTCAGCCTTTGGGACAGCAGAGCTCCCTCTGACTACTACAAAAGAAAGAACTGGGAGCAGTGAACAGAATTTGTAGTTGGGACCCGGAATGTTATGTGGGAGCCACAGGTTGATCCTAGAGTTGTGCTTATGCTGCCACTGCACATTAAGCTGGGGTTGATGAAGCAGCTCGTGAAGGCCCTAAATCAGGAATCATCTGCTTTCAAGTACCTTCTTAAGTTTTTCTCCAAGTTATCTGAGGCCAAAATCAAAGGTGGAATATTTGTTGGACCTCAGATAAAGAAGGTTCTTGGGTTTACTGAGTTCTCCAATAAGCTCAGTAGTACTGAGAGAACAGCTTGGAACTGCTTCAAAGCAGTTGTTAAGGGCTTCCTGGGCAACTACAGAGCAGAAAAATACCAGCAACTTGTGCAGGATCTAATAAAGTCTTTTGGAGCCATGGGATGCAGGATGTCGCTGAAACTCCATATGCTGGATGCTCACCTGGACAGATTCAAGGATACTGTGGGCTCCTACTCAGAAGAACAAGGCGAGTGATTCCACCAAGATGTGAAAGAGACAGAGAGGAGGTACCAGGGCCACAATAATGAAAAAATGATGGGTGACTATATCTGGAACCTAGTGCGAGAATGTGACCTAAACTGCAATCGGAAATCGAGGAAATCTAGTCATTTCTGATGTGTATAGTTGTTTCAAAAGTGTAATATGCTTTTATTTGTTTGCTTTTGATAAGCTTGTGTCATGGAATAAATATACTTACTTTATTGATTGAATTTTATAAATTGGTTCATTTTAAAAAGGGTATTTTCTTGAGAAATATGAAAATTTTGAAATTTCAAAGTCCTGACCACAAACCCAAACTTCTGATTAAATAATGGTGGTTTTTTATAATAATTTGATATAACAAACAGGGAAATTACCTTTAGAACCGGGGAACAAAAATTGTGTTACACGGTGTTATCGAAGTCCGTTGCGGCTCGCCAACCTTTATATGAATCAATTTCCCAATCTTGGAGTTCAATCCTTTGCAACAATTAACTAAGGACCTTTTAATGTAATTTTGGCCTAACCAAGTTATTATTATTATAACCGGAATAATTGTATTGTACATTGGCCCCTTATTAATTAGCTTGCTTGTTGCCAATCACTGTATATAATTAATTAGCCTGCCCATTGATTACCATTTTGCATTCTGTTTTGTCTCCTTGCTTAATTGCTAATCTCTGTAAATAAACCCCTTTAAATTGTAAAAGAATTCTGATCCCATATGGCGACCTTAATCATTGAAGTATAAATCCAGGGAAAATCTAAGGTAAGTTTTCAAATAACTTTTCCTTTGTTCATAATCTGGACTCGCTTGGTTCTGTGGCAGTCCCGAATTAAAATCTGTTTTAATCCTCTCCCCAACCAAGACGACCAGTTTATGATAGTGGCGACCTTGCCAGGATCTAGTCATATTAGCGTTAATTAGCCTCGCTATTAAGCTAGACTAGAAAAACCAGGAATATATAATCAATTATTTTAAATTTACGGTAATAATTTCATTATTCAAAGGGCACAGAAGCGATCGGAGCAGAGAAAATTGGTAAATAGTGTATATGCATGTTTCTAACATTAAGGAAATAAGAGAAGTGATATTAATATTTCTTTAAAGAAACGCAAAAATTCTTGTATCGTTACAAGCATTCAAAACACAGGAGAACATATAGGGTTTTATGTTAGCGAAAACAGATAGTTCAGTGCCTAGTGTCCACCCGCAAAATTTCTAAAGTGTAGGACAGGGTGTGAGGTTGCCACTTAGGAATTAGGGAGTGTGTAGTTAGGGAATTTTGCATGTGTAAGCTAGAACCAGTAGCTAAAAGTTTATTTCGGAATATTTACGGCAAAGGAAGTGTACAATTCCTTGGTCAGTGATAAATTTTGAGATAACCAGTAGCTTACAGGAAACCTTGTAGCGGTATCTGGCATTTACACTATGAGCCAGCAAGCGGCCTGTTCAAGTTGGGGCATGCACAAACCATTCCATTGTCCTAGCAGTAAAGAAAACATTCCCGAACGTAGTTATTTAATGACCCTCCCAGCGTATATTAAAGTAAAGTAAAGTAAAGTAAAGTAAAGACATTGTTGATGGTTTAACATTAAAAGATTCACCTTTTCATCCAAAACCTGAATTATTGAAGAAGGAGCATTTTCCTTTCAATCTCATTTCCATTCACTACTTGATCAGCTGTTCTCTCACACGCGACTCACTCCCACAACGTTCGTTCACGGAACGAGTCTTCCTCCATGTGTGCCTTAACGTAACCCAGGAAACTCTGTGAAACAATTTGAAAAACCCTTTGCTTACCATACCACGGCTTTTGATGTGTGCGAGACAGTAGAAATTACGCAAATACTCAAAGTTCATTGCAAAAGAAGCCTTACCATAATGTAATTCAGCAGAGGACTGTATTTTCTCTTGAGCCTAAAAGAAAACCACTTTAACAAATTTCATAACAAATACGTTCCATTACACAATGCTCACCGAGAGAGAGAGAGAAATTTTTTTTTCCCTCGCGTATCCTTTCACCTTAACATGGGACTGACATAATTCATTTACGAGTTTGGGAACCAACTCACAAACCATAAAAGTAGATACAAAGAATTCTCTTAATACTTCAGCTGGAATTTCAAATTCATTACACAGTATAATTTTATCCTATACACAGTGCGTGCAGTATGAGCACTTGTGTTTAGCAAATAATTGCGCATAACAGCTTTTTCTTTTTTTCAAGTGCTTAGCGCAGATAAGTTATCGTACGCTATAAAGTGCATGTATATCTATCTCGTTACGCGTCATCCAACTGGAGTGCAGGAGTGGGGTATATCTTATCTTTGACTTGCTTATGCTGCAAGTGCTAAAACTGCACATTGTGTGCATCTCTCGTATCCCACATGTCAGGCAGCGCCCTCTAGTTCTTATAACTAGCTCCCCACTCATGTCACATCCAGTTTCCATTTCTCTCAGTGCCACTAATCTGAGGCACTGCTAAGCACCCAATCACTGAAGCACTTATCTTTCTCCTTTCACTTTCCTTTTCTCTTCCCTTCTGCTGGAGTCTCTCATTTACCTTTTACTCCCTACTTACTTTCTGCTCAGGCAGAGTACCTCACCTTCAGTGCCAATTCATGCACTGACATTTTGCATTGCTCCACAAAGCGCACCGGCACCACAGTGCCACCCAACCAAAGCAACCTCTTATAAGCCATTACACCTGTATTGAACAAACAGAGTGCCATACAACAAGTGTTTCCGCCCATAGGGACCTCAGCTCCTTCAGGAACACCCCATTAACAGTGCATCCGCCCATAAGGACCATAGAGCCTTCAGGAGTACTCCCATGTTCTAAGTGTTTCCACTCATAAGGACTAAGAATACCTTCAGGATCACCTGATTTACTAGCATATCTGCCCATAAGGACTCAGACTTCCTTCAGAAACGCTTTCCCCTAGTGTGACCTTCGCACAGCACACTCCTCCACAGTGCCACTTCATTTAAAGGTGCCACTCACTGAAGTGCCAATAAACTAAGGACACTTCCTCATCGTCACAAAACATTTTCCTCCGGGAACACCCAGTTAACTCACTCAGCACCCCTTCCCCATCAGCAACATGTCAACCGAGGAGCACCAATATTTTAGGAATATAGGGAAGGAGAACGGTCTTTCCGGTCAGGCCCTTCAAAGATTTGTAAAGGAACAGATTGCTGAGAAGAGAAGGTATGAAGAGGAACAAAGGCAGCAAGAAGCCGAACGAAGGAGAGAAGAAGACGAAAGAGAGGAGCGAAGAAGACAGCAAGAAGCCGAGCAGAGGAGGGAAGAAGACGACAGGAGAAGACAGCATGAACTAGCCCTCAAGGAAAGTGAGCTGGTGCTCTTGGACAAGCAGCTCGAGTTGGAGAGAGCCAAGAAGGAAAATGCAGATCTCTAGCAGCCCAACAAGCATCCAGCCCCACCCCATCTGCACTAAATACCTCCCTTGCAACAGTCAATGACCTCGTTGGCAAATGGACAGAAGATGAGCCGGAGCAATGGCTCGAAGAGATCGAATTTCTCTTCGAGACCTACGATGTTAGCCTGGCTGAGAGGGACTTACTGCTTACCAAGCACCTGGACGGTAAGGCTAAGGCCGCCCACCGAGCATTGGAAAGAGGTCAACGAGGGGACATGGCTGCCGTCTGTGAGGCCATTGCCAGGGCGTATGAAATTACTCCTGAGAGGTGGAGACAACGATTCCGAGGTATGGCCAAGGACGCCGGCTGGTCCTAGACAGAATGGGCCTGTCACAAGACTCAGGCCGGGATCCACTGGTTCGAATCTCTGCAGTGCAACACCTTCGAGGATGTGTTCAACCGGACCATGCTGGAGGACCTCTTCCAGTGTGCGCCTGGGCCTCTGGCTGTGTATCTTAGTGATAAGCAGCCAGCCACCCTCAAGGAAGCCTGCCACTTAGCTGATGCTTGGGAAACGTACAACCCCTCCCACAGCACTTTGCAGCGCAAAATAGTACCACCCGGACACCTCTCGGCCTTCAATCGCCCACGGAATGGACCACCTAGCAGACCTACATGTGCCATCTGCAAGAAGTACAGTCATGCTGAAGCAGACTGCTGCTACAGGGACAATAACCAACCGGGCAACAACCCTCAGCAGTCTTCCAACAACCATCCCTCTTTCTCTCCTAATTCAGCACAAGCTTCCCAGCACACTGTCACTGCTGGGAGATCATCCTATCCCCGGGGCCCTTGCTGAGACTGTGGAGCTTCAGGACACTCTATCTCAGGGTATCCTGCATACCCAAAACATGTGGTCACTCCCAGGCATGTCAATCTGATCAGCACCACATCCTCCCTGGCTGAGCCGCCAGGAAAGTCTCGCCCTGAGCGGGTATGGACAAAGTTCATCACCATAGCCCCTCTGGATGAGTCTAGCCTAATAGTGAACCTACCAGCTACTGCCGACACTGGCTCGGATATTAGCCTGATCGATCAGGCCCAAGTGCCAGCCAGTGTCTTCATAGATGAGGAAGTCAGGTGGATGGTAACCTGGGTAGACCAGCAATCCATAACTATTCCCACAGTTGAACTCCGGGTGATTACCGACTGGAGCGTCGAAATTCACCGCCTGGGCGTGGTGAACCGCATCAGGCACGGAGTGGAATTCCTGCTAGGACGGGACATCCTCTGGGGATGCCCCTGACCCCCGCCATTCTATTGCCTGACTGCCTCTGCCAGTGAGGCCATGGCAGAACCTCCTAAGCGGGACACAGCCTCTATGAAAGCTGTGCCACCCTCAACCCAATTTTCTGCTCGCCCAAAAGTGAACTGGACCCGCCAGCATCAAACACATTCCAGGCCTAGTCCGCATATCTTGCGACCGGAAGGCCACCAAAGAATTACCCCCCTCATCACAAAGGGACCTCGCACACTACTGCTGCAGGACCTGCAACGTAAGAGGGCACTCTGAGAGGAAGTCGAAATGCCCCAGTAGGCTAGCCGCAGTGGCCAACTCCACCAAACCGAAAGGCCGAACCCTCTCACCAAGACAGGAATTGCTGTCCCAAACCACTCCCGGGACACCGAGGGGTCTTGATCCCCCGGGTCCCCCTTCAGCTTTGTCTGACACCAATTTGCTGCCAGTGCCACTTGCGAGCACTGGTCAGTGCCAAGCTCTGCCTATCTTGGCTGGATGCTCCCTGCCAAGCGTACTTCCTGTGCCTGGCCCTGAGTTAGTGCCAGTGCTGGATCCAGAACATGACTCAGATCCTCCTACGGGAGATCCACCAAACCTCACTACCGTAATCATCGCTCAGTGTGAACCTCCGACAACTGACGTTTCTTCTTCCCACACTCTTCCACCTGCAGAGGACAACCCTCTGGCAGGCCTGGACATTACCTCTTTTCTGGTCGACTGGGAACTGTCCGGCCAGGATGCAGACGCTGATTCTCTTCCCACGACGGTTGTCGCAGCAGCCAAAGTAGGAGACCAGCCCGTAGCCCCTGAGGCTGGCCCTGATTCTGCTCCTGACGGCACTCCTGGCCGTTCTTCAGAGTCAGTATCCTCCTCGCCCCCTAGGACTGGCCTAGCCAGACCCCGGAGGCCCCCCGAAGAAGAAGAAGGGATGGAAGAAATCCGCATAGCGAGTCAGAGCCACCAGCTCTCTTGGCACTCGTGCCCGTTGGGACAGTGCTGCTTCAATCTCAGAGCAATCCTGGCACCTGCCCAGAGAAGGTAGCCTGTGTGACCTCTGATCCCGTAACATTAACCATGAACCACGTAGGCCTTTGTACTACTAACCCTTTTCCAACTAACCTCCTTCCAACCCACTCCAGACTCAAACTGTTACATTACTTAATCATACATTGTGAATTACCCTCCAGGTTATTTATGTGTCCATGTGTTACGTGTTAATCATAAAGCGTAGCGCCAATCCTAATTCAGTGCGTGCCATTCGTTAGTGCCAGCTCGTTCAGTGCTAGTCGTAGGATAATAAGTTAGGTTAGGTTAGGTGTTTACCATGTGCATTTGCCTAGGCGTAAAGTTCTCCTGTCGTCAGAGACAGTTAGCCAAGGTGTCTATACCCTTAGCTATGTTAGGCCCATTGTATATGTGAAGTTAGCCAATTCAAAACCCTCCTTAGCAGTTAGGTAGGCCCCTTCAGCTGTTGCAGTGCCAAAGCACAAGATATGTAGGGTCCCTGGCTGCCAGTCGTGAGGAAATAGTTAAGACCCTCACACTTGAAAGGGTGTGAAGGCCCTTTTTTAAGTGGGACCTATCAAGGATTTACATTCCTCCCTCCTATTTAGCTGTTATCTAGCTAACTTATAGGGAAATTTCTCATTTCAGTTAGCTTACAGTGGGCGCCAATATGGTGGGCAATGCAGCAGTGTGAGTATTT
>JANJGK010000050.1:5333877-5376377 GCA_039081455.1 Macrobrachium rosenbergii
TATTTTTTTGGGGGGGAGGTACTTAGTATATCGGACCAAACAAGTCTGATCTTTTTTTTTCGGGTTGGGAGATCGTATTTGAGTATTTGGATTTTTTTTTTCAGTTTCTTTTTAAAATGAAGGGAGCTGTATTGTGAGTAGTTGTAGTTGTTAAGATCATAGGAGCGATTGCCATTACGTCAATTGCTATTTTGTTGAGAATTAGTCAGATGTTGCGAAATATTTGCTAACCGGAGTAGAACTTTCATGTCTTTTACGAGATCTGATACCTTTTAGTGTTTGGATAGGATTCTCGGGTATTTTTTTTTTTCTGTTGGATAGAATTTTTTTTATGAGTGAGTTCCGTAGAGTTGTTGTGTGCTTAATAGTGAGTTGACTGTGGATATTCTGCGATACACACTTGGAATTAGTTCACATTGAGAGTGTTTGACTTTTGCATTAGTAGTTTTGTTTGGTTCAGTAACATGAAACCTTTTTGTTATTAGACCTTTTTCAAGTCATTTTGGGAGACTCAGTAGTGACATGGGATGGATTAAAGACCATGTTCATTTTGGGAGATTAATATCAAGGTTCGGGAGTTGATTATAAGACAAGTTGTACTTTAGTTAGAGAGAAGTGTGTGTGTGACAGTGGTATTTTTCAAGTTGCGAGTTGTGTCTGTGGGTGGTTGTGAATTATCATTAGTTCATAGACAGACTCCGACAGAATGTGACTTTAGACAGTTCCAGCGAGATTACCACATTGAGTCCACCAGTACTCTTCCTGCCGTGTTTTGCAAGGAGTATGCAGTTACAATGATGTGCCAGAGCAACAAGTCGACGTCATTCGTTCTTCAAGGATCCAAGCTGTTTGATGCTGCATGCCGTGTGATGTCTACGGACTTTCTCGTACTTAGCCGTGCTGTATTCAACAGTTCCGAGAAGATAATTATGCGTCATACGCATGACGAGCATTTGGTAGTGGCGGTACCTACAACCAAGGTGCCAATGATGGTTCCACCGTTGGAAGACATCGACGATTCCGTGATGTTCCAGTATCAGGAATATATTATGCCGACAATTTTAATTGTCTTAATAGCTATTTTACTGATAATTCTTGTTGTGGGAGTAGTAAAGCTTATTCGTGTTTGTAAAATTACATGTAAAGGCTCTAAGAACGCAACCCCAGTGACTTTGGAAGTGCGTCATGAGAGCAGTCCTTAAAGCTGCAGTGCAGTAGACATTGCTAATTGAGCATAGCTCTATTTTGTTATGTTTTATACATATGCTTTTGTTTTAGTTTGCCGTTAAGGAGAGCGAGACGCTCTTATGGGGTGGCCGAGCTCTATTTAAAGGACACATATATACATTTCATAGCTTCAATGCTTTAAGATGTGATGAAAGAATTTTTGGAGTCAGATGGAACTAGGGCGAGAGACTCGATGTAAAATCTTTGTATTCAGCAAATAGTTTGATTCCTCAGCTATCTACGCGAGAACCTCAGCAATATTGCCGGTCAGGTGATCTCCGAAGTGTTATGTATATTCGTGAGTATGTGCGTTAATTTGATCTAGATTATGCCAAAATCTGCCCTAAAAGTGAGTTTGATCGTTCATTAACGTGATAGAACTGCAGTTGTCTAGACGTAGCTTTGGAGAGGATCCAGGCTTTGAAAATCGGCAGGTAAGGTAGAGTTTCAAATCTCTGTTTTTATGGGAGGAAATTGAACTTGTGATTTTTACCATGATTTTCTGATCATTATGAACTTTTGAACTGGTGTGGGAGATTTAATATGAATATTCATACCTCTTTTATATTATTATTTTGTCATGTTATGTTTACCATATCTTGGCTATGCATTTTACACTTTCCATTATTGTGTTTTGCATTTCATATATTTTTGGGAGTTTTCTATCATGTTTGATTCTTTCAACAGATGTCTGTGGACTTGGGAGTTTGAGAAAAAGGACATGCAAGTCATTTGCAATGTCAATCTCTTTATGTGGTAGACTGTTTTTTTTTTTTTACATGACTTTAGTTATTGATTTGGGGAGTATGTGTGAGTTTGGATATTTTCAGGCTATTAGCCATAGTGAGACTTCTTTAATCAGAAGTGCTTTTCAGTTTAGAGTTTAGTTATCTGACTCGATAATTCATTTATTATGCATTTTAATCTTTGCTTTGTTTTATTCATTTCTTGTTGGGTTATTTGAATAATAAACCTATTTTTGTAGAAACTATTGCGTTTCTTTAAATAGTCCTTTCAATTGCTTTGAGAGAATGAGTGAGGTCGGGTGGGTGAACTTCGGAAAACGATGAGAGAGAGAGAGAGAGAGAGAGAGAGTCGATACACGGTGAGAGAGAGAGAGGGGAAAAGGATGCAAGTGTTTCCATGAGTGAACCTTTTCACTCCTTTTTCCTGAAGAAAGATCGCTAGATCACGTTACGTACACTTTCAAAAAAGTGTTAATTCTGTTCTTGTAACACATGTTTAGGAGAGGAATGTTCTGCTTGAGACCAAAAATATTCCACGAAATTATATCTCATGTATCCATGGCTACTCATGATGTTGAGAAATGAATGAGTTGATCTCTTGGGTGGATGGGGGGTTGGCTGGCTGGGGTGGGCAGTCACGTACTGTGGGAAGTTGGCTAGCACTTGCGGTAGAATGTAAGCCTATGCCTATACCCATGCAAAGGGTGTCAGAAAGTTACCCGGCAGTGTGGGGTCCCGGATTAGGTTATATCTTGAGACTTATATTAACACCGAAGTTCTCGACTTTAAGAAGACCGCGGTAACAAAATAGGCAGGAAATCCCATAAGCCACTCTATGTTTAATTTTGCATGGGAGATATTAGGAGATAAGGGGGTCAGAGCCCATAAGAGTCTTGGACTCTCCCTACTATGTCATCTAGCTTCACCTATGAGCACAAATTGTGAATCACAACGTGACATCTCTTCTCAGGTTCCTGGTGAGGTGATTCACACTTGTTTTGGTTCGGTCCAGCGGGCAAGCGTGAGGATCTTTTCTTTTTCCTACTGGTTTGTGTCTGCTATCTGCCTAACCCATCATGTGATCATTATCATCATCATCTACCACATGGGGTTTGAGGGGGAGGGATAGGGTCGAACACTCACAAGGGCTGGTGACCTTGACTGAGGAGCTATCTTCCACCTGAGGCACTAGGGAGGGAAGGGAGGCTGGGAATTCATCGGTACCCTCCAATAGGTCTTCATGTGATGCGGGTGCTTCATCCATGGGGGAGAGGGTAGTTTCCACTTGGTGGGGCATGGTTGCCACGATCTCACGTAGCAACCCCACTTCTCTCATGTTGTTGGGAGGAAACAATAGATGCCTCTTTCAAAGGAGTCTGGTGGCTTTCTGTACGACTGTTCCTGTATTCCTTTGATTGCATTCCAGATCAGTGAAAGATTGTTATTTGATTAATACTGTTGACTGATTCCTGTAGTCCTTTGATCATGCACCACATCCATGTAAATTTGTCATTTGTTTCCTCAATTTTTATTGAGAGAGACTTTGCCATTTGGAAGGCATTTTCTGCCGTATGGTACACTGCAGGCATGTTTAGATCAGCGGGCCCCTTTGGGGGAAGATTGTAAGAGTTATTGAAGAAGATTCTCACCGTGCTGGTCTTTAGCCATGTAGTGATGTATGATATTTTCTTGTGAGAAGATAAACTTTTCGTGAATAGCTCTCAGAGCGTGTATCCTGGTATCAGGTCTTTGCATTCTGTATATGCAATGTTAATTTCCTCATCTGTGAAGGCTGCACTGATTGACTGTAAAGCAGGCTCGACGTTGGAGAGGTTCGATTGGTATTGTATAAAGTAAAAACAACTGTTCATGAGTACACAACTTGTGTGTAGTTCTTCATTAGATGGGTAGATATCGTACTCGGCTAGCACTCTCCTACATCCGCGTTTGATTCTCTGGCCGGCCAATGAAGAATTAGAGGAATTTATTTCTGATGATAGAAATGCATTTCTCGGTATAATGTGGTTCGGATTCCACAATAACCTGTAGGTCCCGTTGCTAGGTAACCAATTGGTTCTTTGCCACGTAAAATAAGTCTAATCCCTCGGGCCAGCCTTAGGAGAGCTGTTAATCAGCTCAGTGGTCTGGTTAAACTAAGGTATACTTAGAACTTGTGTGTGAGGTGGAGGTATCGTTAGGTGCCAAGGTCACTGTTGCAATAGTTGGAGGTTGGTCAGATCACGTTTTTGTGGTAAGGGGAGGGCTAAGCACTAAACATACACTGAATGTTTTACCCATTTCCCAGAGCCAATAGGCCTTGAAAAGTTTGAACTTGAAAGATTTTGAAGGCACTGATTGGAGCAGAATGTAGGTTAATATATCTGCAATTACACAACACTAACCGGCTTACACGCCAAACAATCATTTATCTAACCATCTGTTTTCGTTTAATAATTTGACAGAATGTATTCTCTTCAGCTATACGTGTACTAGGAATAAAACTAGTGTTTAGCGAAGGAAATCAACAAATTAGTTCTTAAAGTACAAACATTATATTGATTTTTACATTACTCACCAAATTATGTCCATCTATAGAACAAGAGAGAGCCCGCCAGTCCAGTTTATCCCCTTTTGGAAACCATTTAATTGCATACGGATTCCAAATATGACTTGGAACACGTAAGCTCAAATATTAAAAATCTCACGTTAAGGGTAGACAAGCCTGGAACTGTCATTTCCAGGACAGAGCAGTGACTAATGAGACCGCTGGACTATACTGTCCTTTTAAATTGTAGTGAAAATGTAAATCTCTTTATATCTTAATTTTTATAATCTATTCACTATGGGGGAAATGAGGATGGTAAACTACATTCTTAATAATAATTATAGAAACAAGACTTAAAAAGAATATGTTTCATTTATAATGAGTATATTATTTAACTATTAATTTTTTTTTATTTAATTAAATTGATATGCTGTTCTTTCCTAATTTTAATTCTCTTAATGTTCATGATCAGTTACTCAAGAACTTTTATGAAGTTTATTTAATTTGAAGGAGTGTTTTATTTTGGTATCTTGAACCAACTGGAAGGAAACCCTGAGAGCCTGTTACTGTACTCGTCATTACTACAGTATAAAATAATCCGGGTTCAGGTATAAAAAGTTTGTAATTTGCCCTCATCTGCAAGAAATAAAGGTGTTTTAAGTGATATTTTATAGGTTACAGGTCGTCTTTTATATTACCTGGCTTTCGTTCTCTTGCAAATCCTTTGGAAATTAAATCAATGATAAACTATATAAGACGGTTACGTAAATTGCTGCTTCTAAATGCTCCTTAATGGTGACGTTTTGGTTTTAACTGATTAAATTTTCTAAAAGTATGATAGAGGAAGCCCTGAACTTTATGATACGTGAGGTATTGATCTTTCATCAACAGGAGAACTTCAAACGACCATACTTATGACAATTGCTCTAGTAAAAAATCAAGAACAACATAAACAAACCTCGATCACTGACCCCCGAGTTTTCCCCTTCTAAGCCGTGAAGGAACAGCGACAGGGCACGTTTATTGCCAGCACGTCAGGCATGATATCCAACGACTGCAAGCGTCGAGGTCATGCAGTGCAATGCATTTCGCGTCTGGAGAAAACCTGGCGAAGGGGAGGTCGCCCTTTGGGGTGAATTTATACTTATGGAGAGACTCGTTTGTCTTGGGAGGTCTTAACATTACAATAGCCTTCATTCAAGGCCATTTGCATGCGGGGCGCCTTTTCTCATTAACTCTTTCCCTAACAGACTTGGCAGAGGGAGATTACGTGGACGGAATGATTCTTGCGTCTTCTTTCACTCTTTGTGTCTACATTATCTACTGTGTATACTTTGTCCTCTTCATCACTACGATTCATCATTACCTTTCATTGTTTATCATTATTTTGTTTCAACTCCCAATCTTTCATTGTAATTATCATATCATTCATTATTCATTAACAAAATCATTATGAGTTAGCACCTGGCGTCCAGCTGACCTACGCATGGCTTCTGCCGACAAGAAAAGTAAATAAATCCTTAATACTCAGTTCAAACAAAACAAAATCTTTGAAACGACATTTCAAGTAAGGCACTGTATATGTCTAATGAATATGTCTGCAAGTTTCCCGGGCGTATGTTTTTATTTAATAATAATAAAAATAATAATAATAATAATAATAATAATAATAATAATAATAATAATAATAATAATAATAATAATAATATTATTATTATTATTATTATTATTATTATTATTATTATTATTATTATTATTATTATTATTATGAACCGTATTCACATGAAAGAAGCCCACAGGGTCCATTGACTTGAAATTCAAGCTTCCAAAGAATAGGGTGTTCATTTGGAAGAAGTAAGAGAAGGCAAAAGGATATGCGGAAAGAAGAGGTCAGTTATTAGAATAGAAAAAAAATACTTAAAAAAATAATAAATAAATAAGTAAATTAATTAATTAATTAATAAAAATGTAAGTATGAATCCTAAATAGCTTTGCAGGAAACCCCTCTTCAACTTTCTTCTAGGAAAAAAAAACATATATAGAAGCTAACACGTATTACGTTGCAATTGAAAGGATTCACTTCATATTGAATCACTTAGGAGCTAAGCCAGTGATAGCTACATAAGTGTGATGAGTAGCATTTATTACCTTCATAACTGATATTACATTACGAAGTTATTACAGAAAATCCCCTTTCAATCTACGCCGTTATTCTCCTTAATCATACTAAAGCTCCCCAATCATCTGGCAAGAAAAAAATCATAATCTTCATCATTAGAGACATCTAATCTCTTAAGAGGAAAAACTCAATAAGCTTCTGAATGCGACGCTACAAAAAGCAAAGCGTTAATTTTTAAGTAGCATTAACGTGACTTCAAGCTGAAGCGTTTTCGAACCCAGTACCTCGAAAAACGATTCTGATTTTCCTACTCTGTCATTTCAGTGTTCCAGGGTATTATCTAGGTGAGAGGTTATGCTTATGTATTTAAAAAGGTTTAAATCCCTGGAGAGCTTTGAGGATCATTTCCTTCAGTGATATATATTATCTATTATTATCTTCTTCGTAGTTTTTGCTGTAAGAGGATTTTCCAAAAGCAGCACATTCTGTGAGAAATGGTCTATCTTGACGATGATTGAAAATATAAAATATTTCTGAGAAATTCCTGTAATCAATTTCTGAATTTAATAAAGGTTTAGGGAATTAGGGAATGAGAGCGAACAGTATATGCGAAAAACTTTATGAAATATTTCAAAAAAAGATTAAGAACGATTTTGCAAAAATATGAGTGTCAGAAGACTATATTCCTAAGTGCATACAAGTTCACAGGAGCAATTTAACAGTGATATCCGTGGTAATATCTAAGTACTGGATGGATATTCCAAATATAAAATCTTTATTATCACGTACAAAATACCAAATACATGTGACACAATTGTTTTTCTCGTGAAAATCAAAGGTGATATCTTGAATAGCTTTTGACACTTTCCTTTTCTCACAAAACAGGAAGTGACACTTATAAAAGTTTATAATCTGTAATTCCTGTTTTCATCATAACGTTTTAATACGTGTGCCTGATAATTTATATATATATATAAAAAGGACGTTATTTAACTGAGTGGTATAACTTAGGTAACAACAGAAACAAACGAAATATTGTTTTCTTACTAATAAGGTCTGCTGCTTACGTAATTATTCTAGAGTTCAGGAGACCTACTGATGGTGGAAGGAGAGAGAGAGAGAGAGAGAGAGAGAGAGAGAGAGAGAGAGAGAGAGAGAGAGAGAGAGAGAGAGAGAGAGAGAGAGGTGGTTGTAAATATACTCCCTTTATAGTTACTCTTCATTCAATTCTGTAACTAGAGCAGACCCTGCTCTAGAAGCCTAGAACAAACAACCATTGTTAAAAAAGAGCCTTTGATGAGAATAGGGCAAGGAAACATTCAGGTTCTATTTACTCACAGGTCATGAGGGCAACTGCCTGAAAGATGAGGATATTTTAAGTTTCAAAAGAGGACATTTCAAGCATGAGGTATTACAACAGGACCTGGAATTACTTAGTGGCGCAACTGTACAGAACAAAAAAAATATGAAAAAAATTTTCCAATTTTTTAAAAAGCTACACATGCATATTCATCAAAGCAGCACTACCCTAAAGCTTTTCTCCTTGTATTTTATAATTTACTGAAATTTTTACCTATTTATTTACTTTGTTATTTTAATTTTCCTTTTCTAAATACTGATCTCTTCTTTCTGTATTTCGTATTACCTACTGTTCCTTCTTCCAGTTGAACACTATATTCTTAGGAAGGATTGAATTTCAAGTCAAAACAACCTGTGGGCTTGTTCCGTATGAATAGGGTTCATCTTCTGAATAATAATAATAATAATAATAATAATAATAATAATAATAATAATAATAATAATAATAATAATAATAATAATAATAATAATAATAATAATAATAATAATAATACGTTTATGGACGACATCACGCTGAATGGTAAGAGCATCAAGGAAATAGATACCCTAATCCAGACTGTAAAGATTGTATCTGGGGATATCAGGATGGAGTTTGGAATAGAAAAAATGCATCTTGGTCAACATACAAAAAGGCAAAGTAACAAGGACTGAAGGGATAAAGCTACCAGATGGGAATAACATCAGACACTTAGATGAGACAGGATACAAATACCTGGGAATAATAGAAGTAGAGGATATAAAACGCCAAAAGATGAAGGACACGATCAGGAAAGAATATATGCAGAGACTTAAGGCGAGACTCGAGTCAAAACTCAACGCCGGGAACAAGACGAAAGCCATAAACACATGGGCGGTACCAGTAATAAAAAAATACAGCGAAGGAATAGTGGATGGACGAAGGCTGAACTCCGCAGCACAGACCAGAAAACTGGAAAACACGTGACAATACACAAGCACTACACACAAGAGCAAATACAGACAGGCTATACATAACATGAAAGGAAGTGGGGAGAGGGCTACTAAGCATAGAGGACTGCATCAAAATCGAGAGCAGAGCAATGCGGCAATGTCTGAAAACCAGTCAAGACGAGTGGCTAAGGAGTGCATGGGAAGAAGGACTGATAAAAAAAGTAGACGAAGACCCAGAAATATACAGAGACAGGAGAATGAAAAACAGAACAGAGGAATGGCACAACAAACCAATGCACGGACAGTACATGAGACAGACAAAAGAACTAGCCAGCGATGAAACATGGCAATTGCTACAGAGGGGAGAACTCAAGAAGGAAACAGAAGGAATGCTAACAGCAGCACAAGATCAGGCCCTAAGAACCAGATATGTCCAAAGAACAATAGATGGAAATAACATCTCACCCATATGCAGGAAGTGCAATATGGAAGACGAGACCATAAACCACACAGCAAGCAAATATTCGGCGCTTGCACAGAACCAGTACAAAAACAGGCATGATTCAGTAGCAAAAGCCCTCCACTGGAGCCTGTGCAAGAAACACCAGCTAGCTTGCAGTTATAAGTGGTGTGAACACCAACCTGAGGGAGTGATAGAAAACGATCAGGCAAAGATCCTCTGGGACTACGGTATCAGAACAGATAGGGTGATACGTGCCAATAGACCAGACATGACATTGATTGACAAAATCAAGAAGAAAGTGTCACTCACTGATGTCGCAATACCATGGGACACCAGAGCAGATGAGAAAGAAAGAGAAAAAATTGATAAGTATCAAGACCTGAAAATCGAAATAAGAAGGATATGGAATATGCCAGTGGAAATTGTACCCATAAGCATAGGAACGCTAGGCACGATCCCAAGATCCCTGAAAAGGAATCTGGAAAAACTAGATGCCGAAGTAGCTCCAGGACTTATGCAGAAAAGTGTGCTACTAGAAACAGCGGACATAGTGAGAAAAGTGATGGACTCCTAAGGAGGCAGGATGCAACCCGGAACCCCACACTATAAAAACCACCCAGTCGAATAGGATGGCTGTGACAGACCAAAAACATAAATAGATAATAATAATAATAATAATAATAATAATAATAATAATAATAATAATAATAATAATAATAATAATAATAATAATAATAATGGTGTAAATTCTAATTTTTCTATCAGAAAAACGATGGAAGCCGAAGAGATGATTATACTCCCCTAATCTCCTTACTGGATTAGAGTACTATTACGATTTGAATAAATCTTCCTTTGTCCTGGAAGTCTGGGAAAGTTATAATAGATTTCAGTGGGTTTCAATGCAACACTATTAAGGGGTATAAAGAAATCAGGTGGAAATGTTCAGACGTAATCATCATCAGACATAATGCGGTTATTGAGGACCTCAAATGCACAAATAAACACAAACACACAAACAAAAATATCACACGAAAAAAAGAGTGAACGAATAAATAAATAAATAGATAAGTAAATAAATAAAGTCTAAATAGTTATATTCAACATATGATTTGAAAGAGGATTTCTTTTCGCGGAAACAGTTATAGATTTCAGTCTTTATAAGTTAGATTAAAGTATTGGGATTTTTTCAATAAAATAGATAAAAAAAATGCAAGCATCGTCTTTCTCCTGTTAAGCTTTCAGAGAGAGAGAGAGAGAGAGAGAGAGAGAGAGAGAGAGAGAGAGAGAGAGAGAGAGAGAGAGAGTGATGGAATCTACGCACCCAGCATAGCATAGAATTATGTATAATATAATTATTACATCATCACTATGTCAGTCTTTCCACGGTGTGTTGTAGATTTGTATTTTGAAAATAATTAAGAAAGAATATTACCACACTAATATAATCAACGATGATAATTAAATTAACAATAGCAGTTCTAATTTGGGCCTTATTATATTTACACTTCGTCTAACCTAAATGAAAGGTGAAGTCTGAGGAAAAATATAATGTCTGTTTAACTGGTGAATTCCCTCTGTTTATTTTCTTTCTATCAGGATTATGTGATTTACAAAAAAAAAAAATGACGGATGTTTTAAAGACTTAGTATGCAAGGTTCTCTGTATTTTACTAAACGTTATTAGTACTGTGTTATTTAAAATAAAATTATCAACTCAAAAATAACACTAAAATTTTGAATTCAGTTCCAAATGATTAAGTATTTCCATGAAATAACTTTATCTCCACTTCAAGATTTTATATTATATAAATCAAATTAAAAGTATATCTAAAATTTTGAGTTCTGTCCCAAATGATCAAATATTTCCATGAAATACCTTTATCTCCACTTCAAGACGTAATGATTTTGTAATATATAAAATTATAATACCAAGTTAAAAATAACGCTAAAATTTTGAGTTCTTTTCTAAATAATTAAGCTTTTCATTGAAATACATTTATTTCACTGTAACACGTAATAATTTTATATTATACAAAATCAAAATATCAAATTAAAAATAACACAAAAATTTTGAGTTCTGATGCAAATGATTCAGTATTTCCCTGAAATACCTTTGTCTCCTCTGTAACATTTCTCAGTTAAACATCATTAATGAAAAACTAAGGAAACGGCGTATGTGGAATGATTTGAATGCGTAATTGCGCACAAATTACAGACCATTAATTCGTTGTACTGTAAAGATGGTTGAATAAATCCAATTAGGTGATCACGCTTCCGGTAAAATTAATTAGTGGATGGACTTGTCTCATCTCTAATTCTGTGTCTTTCAGCTGAAGGATCAGGGTAACTTTGTCACTTTGTATTGTTAAATTGGCTCTTGTTAGTTACCTTGTTGAATCTCTGTTGTAAGAATTTATAAAAAAAAAAATACTCTTGTTTAGTTTTTCAAAATCTATTACTTCAGGTGAAAGCTTTTAAACTGAAAATTCGTCCAAATGATTACTGATACCACTAAATGTTTAGGAAAAATCTAAAAAGTACTATTTTAAAAATACGTGCAATTAATTGATAATACGATTAAGTATTTGAAAAAATCTAAAAAGTACGGTTTTAAAAACACGTGAAATGAATTAATAATGCCGTTATATATTTTGCCATTTTTTTTAAACCATTGCTTTATGGAAATTCTCTCCAAAATTTTTAGTTCACTTGGAAATGAATTTTGAGAGTCATAATTAACCAACAATCAGGACTTTTTTTTTTTTTTTTTTAGAGAGAGAGAGAGAGAGAGAGAGAGAGAGAGAGAGAGAGAGAGAGAGAGAGAGAGAGAGACAGACAGACAGACAGACAGACAGACAGAGAGAGAGAGACCCATAAAGATTGTCAACTCTAAGCTTCTTCAGCGAAGAAAACAATCCTATTATAAGATCACTGAACCTTGGGAAAACTTTATAATCGTTGTTGGTTGGATTCCCTCTGAGGAAAACTTTAAATTCTTTATAATATTATGAAAAGGTTTCGGTTTATGGTAAATATACTTTCTTTACATTGTGGTTAGATAGGAAACTTCTCGGCTTCTTCCTTCAAAAAAAAAAAAAATCAATATACGTATAAGAAAATTTGAAAAAAATAAGCCTTAATTCAAGGAAAAGTATGTTTGGAAACTTTCATTAGTTTTTTTTTTCGTCAAAGTAAACATACCAATTAAACATCCGAGGTGTATTTACATAGAACGTCTTTTATGGATCCCCTGTACCTTCACTGAATTAATTGTCTGAGGAAAGGTATACGCTATATCTTTTGGGATGGGGGAATGGAAAAAGATTTCGTTACCAGCGTTAAAAAGATATAAAAATAGTGAAATCTAGTTTTCTAGTGTTTATGTCAGAGAGAGAGAGAGAGAGAGAGAGAGAGAGAGAGAGAGAGAATTAGATAAACAGACAGACAGACAGAGGAGAGAGAGAGAGAGAGAGAGAGAGAGAGAGAGAGAGAGAGAGAGAGAGAGAGAGAGAGAGAGACTTTAACGATTTTTAGTTAATTTTACGTTATTCTTCCACGGTATCGTAATGAGTCGCCTTTAGAACAAAGTAAATTTCGTAGCTTACTACTTACTCTTTCTGTAACCTCCTGTATAGACGAGAGACCCCACAGCGTCTTTGAACTGTGGAAAATAAGACGCCGTCATTAGTTGGAACCAGAAGAGGCTGGAAGCCTTAGAATTAACGAGTTTCACTGGCTGTGGCTATGGTCTTAATTAGTACTTTAAGTAAGTGAATCCCTTTCCGTTGGAGCCAGTCAATTACAGGGACTTAAAAGTAGATGGATTTCTAATTAAAGCTTTATCGTTTACCGAAAAACGCGAAATGGGACTCAGAAGATTTGGTTCATTGAAGGAAATAAAGTTGTTTTAACTTAGAGAGGAAATAACCATTAAGAAATTTAATTTTTCTGCAATAAGACGAGCATAAGAATTAGTCAAGTAATATGAATAATGGTGACCATAGTTATTTAGAATTAGCAGCAATACTAAAAATAATCATGTACGAATTTTTTTTTTTTTTCGTAAAAAGAAGCAATATTACTTATGCGAAGTCTATAACCATATTATAAATATTCACTTGATAAATGCAAAAAATATAACTAGATTTCGTTATCTACATTTTTTAGATTGCCTTAATGTAGAGAAAATATTGATATGGAAATGAAATCATAAAATGTCTATAATTAAATTAAAATTCTGCAAATTTTTGTAGGGCCGTAGCGCGGATATAAAAAAGTAAAATTTCATTTTTATTTTAGATTGAAATTGATAAATAATACTAATGGCTCACCCATACCTTCATGAAAATATTAATTTATATGGGAAAGTGGCCTCCAATTACGGAAGCTCGAACTCTAGATATATCATAAACATGTATTCCATGAGTCATTATTCCGACTAATTAATAAAATAAATCATAAGGTATAATTGACAGTCAATCAGTCAGTCTAATTAAATGCTTTTTGATGTTACCTGTGTGAGATAAATGTACACTGGATCTAGTTTATTTATCCGGTTTTATAAAATTAAATACTAAAAGTTTATTTTTATGAGTTTCGTAGGGTGGAAGATATAATTATAATTTAAAATACAGGGTACATTTTCTTATATTATTTTATAAAAAATAACCATTAACTTTCTTTAGATAACAGATTCAATTAATTTATATTCTTATTAAAGATTAATTTTGCAAAAAAAACTGTCATTTATGACATTTCATCTGAATTAATAAGTCTTTTATCTCCGCTTAAGATAATTCTTAAAAAAACAAAAGAAGTTCAGACCAGTGAAGTGACTATTATTATAAAGGTCTTTTATTTGCGCATGAAGAAATAAAAGAAAAATTACTAACAAGTGATAATCATAATATTTGTAACTGAAATGACAACTTAACCCATATCTATTTTCATTCAGAGTGAATGCAATATTGTTAGAAGCAAATTTGGACACTGAAAATTATTATTATTATTATTATTATTATTATTATTATTATTACTTTTTTATTTATTTTCCTTATTTTGTCTATCACAGTCATCCTATTCAACTGGGTGGTTTTTATAGTGTGGGCTTCCGGGTTGCATCCTGCCTCCTTAGGAGTCCATCACTTTTCTCACTATGTGCGCTGTTTCTAGTAGAACACTTCTCTGCAAGAGTCCTGGAGCTACTTCAGCATCTAATTTTTCCAAATTCATTTTCATGGATCTTGGGATCGTGCCTAGTGTTCCTATGATTATGGGTACAATTTCCACTGGCATATTCCATATCCTTCTTATTTCGATTTTCAGGTCTTGATACTTATCAATTTTTTCTCTTTCTTTCTCATCTACTCTGGTGTCCCATGGTATTGCGACATCAGTGAGTGATACTTTCTTCTTGATTTTGTCAATCAAGGTCACGTCTGGTCTGTTGGCAAGTATCACCCTATCTGTTCTGATACCGTAGTCCCAGAGGATCTTTGCCTGATCGTTTTCTATCACTCCCTCAGGTTGGTGTTCATACCACTTATTACTGCAAGCTAGCTGGTGTTTCTTGTACAGGCTCCAGTGGAAGGCTTTTGCTATGGAATCATGCCTCTTTTTGTACTGGTTCTGTACAAGTGCCGGAGATTTGCTTGCTGTGTGGTTTATGGTCTCGTCTTTCATATTGCACTTCCTGCATATGGGTGAGATGTTATTTCCATCTATTGTTCTTTGGACATGTCTGGTTCTTATGGCCTAATCTTGTGCTGCTGTTAGCATTCCTTCTGTTTCCCTCTTTAGTTTTCCCCTTTGTAGCCATTGCCATGTTTCATCGCTGGCTAGTTCTTTTGTGTGTCTCACGTACTGTCTGTGCACTGGTTTGTTGTGCCATTCCTCTGTTCTGTTTTTTATTCTCCTGTCTCTGTATATTTCTAGGTCCTCGTCTACTTTTTTTATCAGTCCCTTGCACTCCTTAGCCACTCGTCTTCACTGGTTTTCAACTATTGCCCCAATGCTCTGCTCCCGATGTTGACACAGTCCTCTATGCTTAGTAGCCCTCTCCCCCTTTCCATTCATGTTATGTGTAGTCTGTCTGTATTTGCTCTTGGGTTTAGTGCTCTTTGTATTGTCATGTGTTTTCTAGTTTTCTGGTCTGTGCTGCCGAGTTCAGCCTTCGTCCACTCCACTACTCCTGCACTGTATCTGGTTTCTGGTACTGCTCATGTGTTTATGGCTTTCGTCATGTTCCTGGCGTTGAGTTTTGACTTGAGTATCGCCTTAAGTCTCTGCATATATTCTTTCCTGATTGAGTCCTTCATCTCATGGTGTTTTATACCCTCTGTTTCTATTATTCCCAGGTATTTGTATCCTGTCTCATCTATGTGTTTGATGCTATTCCCATCTGGCAGCTTTATCCTTTCAGTCCTTGTTACTTTGACTTTTTGTATGTTGACCAAGTTGCATTTTTCTATTACAAACTCCATCCTGATGTTCCCAGTTGCAATCCTTACAGTCTGGATTAGGGTATCTATTTCCTTGATGCTCTTAGCACACAGCTTGATGTCGTCAATGAACACAAGATTGTTAATTCTGTTGCCTCCTCTCTTGAGTTAGTACCCAACATCCATCTTCTGCCATACTTTTGTCATTGGAATCATGGCTACTACGAAGAGTAGTGGGGACAGTGAGTCGCCTTGAAAGATCCCTTTCCTGATGTTAACCTCTAGTAGTCTTATCCCAGAGCTTGTAAGGACTGTATTCCAGTTGCTCATTGTATTTTTAAGGAAGCTGATGGTATTTTCCTCTGCCCCATATATTTTCAGGAATTCTATTAGCAACATGTGCGGTATCATGTTGAAGGCTTTCTTCATTACCATTTTGTCAATTAGGAACTGGTCTTTTGCGTCCCTACACTTCCTTCTGCAGCCTTTCTGTTAGTGGGGGATGGTTCTTGTATCCTCTAGATAGTTGTATGCCTTTCACTGATGATACCTATTAGTAACTTTCACATTATTGGTAGGCAGGTGATAGGCCTATAGTTACTTGCTATATTTCCCTTGTTCTTGTCTTTCTGTACTAAGGGTGTTTTCCCTGTGGTCATCCAATTGGGCGCATGGTGGTTTGTGGTACAATACTGGAGTTGATCTGCTATTCATGGGTGTAGAGCCCTGAAGATTTTGAGCCAGTATCCATGGACTTTATCAGGACCTGGGGCTTTCCAGTTGAGCATTTGCTTTAGTTGTGTCTGACTGTGTCTGTCGTGATCTTGGTGAATCCTTGTTTTATTCTCCCCATTTCTTCTGTCTTGATTTTCTGAAGCCATGTTGCATGTTTGTTGTGTGATATCGGATTGCTCCATATGTTTTCCCAGAGTCTCTTACTTGGTTTGGCTTCAGGAATTTCCTGGTGGTTGTCTTCCCCTCTTAGTTGCCTGTATGGTCTTTTCTGGTTGGTTGCGAAGTGTTTGTTCTGTTGGTGTCCTTTATTCCTGTTCATGTACAGTTGGATCTTATATGCTTTGGCTTTAAGCCTCTGTTTTATGTCTTCTAGTGTGATGTTTAGTTCCTTCTCCTGTACTTTGTATTTCTCATTCAGTTCCTCTCTTGCTTTCTAGCTTCTTAACCTCTTTTCTTTCATCTCTTTCAGTTTACTCAAGTCAGATCTCATCGCCATGATTTGTTTTTCCAGGTGCCCTTTCCAAGGTGGTTGCTGTTTTGGTTTCTGTTGGGTTGGTTGTGATGATGGTGTTGGTGTTTGTATTTTGTATTCCTATGAGTTCCATTACTAGTCTTGCTCCTGCATATGCCAGGTTATTTGTTTCTGTGATACTGGTGGTGTGGATATGTCTCATTATTTCATTAACTTCACTTGTTTTTTCCCATGGTTTCTTTGTGTTGTAGGCTTTCATGGAGGGGATCTTTGTTCTTTCTGGTATCTGGCTTCATCCATTACCTGATCTTTTTCACCCATTCCGACCTCTCTATTACATCTTCAGTGTTTCCTCGTGTGTCGTTGTTTGGTAGCTCATCATTCCTATCGTTTTCTGTGTCATCGTCTATTAGTTCGTCTTCTTGTCCTTCATTGCTACGTGTTATTTCTCTTTCTAGTTCCTCTCTTTCTGTTGTGGAGAGCCATTCTTTTTTCTTTAAAGTTCCTTATTTGGTCTGCCAGACTTTGTGCTGTTTGAGGAGTGTTATTTCTCTCATTCCAGATGTTGACCAGTCTTCTTCTGTGTCCTCTTTCTGTCGGTTTGCTTCTGATGTAGCATCTCCATATTTCCTTATTTTCTTCTCTTGTCCATTTCTTCTTCTGATTTGCCCCTGTAGCTCAAGTCTCTGGTTGCTGGTTACTGTCGTTGTGGTGGTCAGTTGCTGGATGACGACCTCCAAGTACCTGACCGTCCTCCCCGTCGACTGGGTTGTATATTATTATTATTATTATTATTATTATTATTATTATTATTATTATTATTATTATTATTATTATTATTATTATTGCCTACAGTGGCCATTGACTTGAAATTTAATCTTTCAGAGAATATTGTGTTCATTTGCAAGAAGTTACAGAGGGTAACAGGAAATATAGAAAGAATAGGTCAGTTATTATAAAAGAAAAAAAAAATAATAGATTAATAAAGAAATATCTAAAGGTATAAATAATTTATTAAAAAAGCAGGGAATTGTTTTAGGGTAGTAATGCATTTCACCCTCGCTTAAACTTTCGAGGTTCTAATTGCACAATATCCTCAGAGATGCTGTGCAATTGAAAAAGTACATAAGAAAATGAAGTAAATAAAGAATGCCACAAGGACATTGCAAAAGTTTTACATACCAAGTTACTGACCGAATTCATTCCGTTCTCGACGAGAGAATGAGGGAAGCATCCGCTGGAAAAAAAAAAAAAAAACATTTGCTACTGCACAGGTTCCAGACGTTATTATAACCTCACCTTGGGAAAAAATAATTATTAAAAACAGCCGCAAACATTGTTTTTAAATCCCTGAAGTGATTGATCGTACTGCTAGACAATGCACAAGATGCAGATGCTATACAGAGCGAAAATTGGTTTTGCTGTAGGGACGAACCAGAAAAGCAAAGTGAGAAGGTAGTTGGTAGTTTAGTGATTAAATTCTTAGTGAAAAGAGGTATTTATGTGCCATATCCTCTCTGCTAGAACTCTGGAGACTTCTTTCAGAAAAAAAGCAGATTGATGAGACTCTGAGGCTCCCTCACGTTTTAATTAAGCAGCCGAGGACTTTATGTCTCATGGGGTCCTGATATGATCACTCTTTTTAGAACATTATTGAGCCTGTAAAGAAATTATGGGTTCTTAGACGTTCCGCACTGAGAAAACTCTAACTCTGTTTGATCAAAGATTTAGTCGTAACACATTGTATAAGAATTTTAGTTCTCGTTTCTATTTACTTTGTATAATACATTATTTTATTTACAAAATAATTATTGCATTAAATTGTTTTGTCTTGGAAGGTTGTTTTACTGTGCAATAATCCTGAAGCCATTCTCTCAATAGCTATTGAATTTCAGTATGTTAACATAATACAGGATCAAATAATATGGATACCCACTACGAGAGGTCTGGTGTAAATTAGGAAAATATGCTTTTTTGACCATACAAAAGTCGCCAATACGTAATGACTATTTCACCATAAGAATTGCAATTTATATTCATATTACACATGCACATTTGAATAGCTTTATTGTTTCAGGTGAATTCATATGCGAATGAATTTCCTTATTTTATCTGAAAGATTTTACTTTAATTGTCTTCGTTCGAAGAGCAAATCAGTTTGCTTACTATATCAAATCTCGCTCCCGCCCCCCCCCCCCCCCTCTCTCTCTCTCTCTCTCTCTCTCTCTCTCTCTCTCTCTCTCTCACTCTCTCTCTCTCCGATAAAGCACCTCGGGTTATCGAGAACCGATGTTTACCATTACCTTCAATAACGATTTTCTCCCCAAGAAGAACGATGGAATAACACCTTCTATCACAAGAGAAACACAAGGCCTTCGGCAAAACTTTCTTTCCTACCGCAAAAATCGGGTCTGGATGAGGTGGTAGTTTTGCCTGTGTACAAAATCTTTGCGCAGATTTTTTGGGGGTTATTTTCTTATAGGTTTTTTTCTTACAAGAATATGCACCGTTTTTTACTTTTTTTGTTCACGACTTGAGTAATCCGAGAAACTTATGTATTTTCTTACAGGTTCAGTTGTTAGAATAATCCATATTTTCTTTTTATTATTATTATTATTATTATTATTATTATTATTATTATTATTATTATTATTATTATTATTATTATTATTATTATTATTAGGGAGGAGATCTTCTCTGAGGGCAGTTGCGTTAAAAATTACAGCTGTTTCCACGGCATTTGATTTATGCAGTCTTCTCTATTCTTCTTATTATCTTTTTTTCATCAGCCTGTAGCTGGTAAATCATGTTTCCCAAGGACATACAAAGATTTCTGTTTTCTTAGGTTTATTTCCTCTGACGTTTCAAACGTACTCTGGCGTTTATTTTCAAAGAGTGAATGAAATGGCATGCATGTTACAAGGGTATTTATAGCAAGCAGGGGTGGGGCGGTGGGTGTACAGTTGCCAGGTCGGTTATTCTGCTGTGTTTTGGTGGTCACGGGTTGGTGACGAAGTCGGTTCCAGAGGCTTTGGGACCTTCTGGGCCTAATTGCTATTGGAATTTGGGAGAGGCTGTTATCCGTGATTATAAGTCATTCAGGTGATCTGCCTTCTGTGTCCAGTGCTGGCTCTCTTTCTCTTTCTTCTTCTCTTTCTTTTTCTGTCACACCTCTTTCTCTTTCTCTCTCATTGTCACTTTCTTTATCTCTCTCTCTTTCATTCTCACTCTCTCATTGTCACTTTCTCTCTCTCTCTCTCTCTCTCTCTCGTCGGTGTCCGGTGTCGGCTGGGTCTTTTTCTCTAAAATATGTAGTGCTTCGAGAAGCCGTAGGCGTCAGCGGTCCGTTGCCTGGTCTATGATTTTTGTGTTCTTTACAAGTTCTTCTCTTTCGGGCCTTCTTTGATGCTTTTGTGAGTAATGATTCAAAATAGCCCCTTCTTGGAGGTGACAGGAGAGACGCTTGGAGAGTTTGGTAGTTGTCATCCCGATATGAGTGGTGGCGTCTTTCCACCAAGCAAGTAAATTCGTAGATGACTCTACTTCTCTTCAAAGATGTTTCTGAGGGCGCAGGGTTGTCTTTAAGCAACAACTGGCTGTTTTCATATTTTTATAGTATATTATCAGGATAATTTTGTCATCTTCTGCAGCAGGGGTTACATTTTCATTTATTATTTTTATGAGGACCTTCTCATCTTCTGCATATTTTTGTTGCATGTTGTTCCTGTAATATAGCTTTATGGACTTACTATGGTTGCTTTCGGTGTCTGTCATGCTTTCCTGGTGGCAGTTATTTATAGAGACTCAGGTTTGTTGTTCAACCATATGATCAGAGAAGTTTTTGTTAATGAATATTTGTGCTGCTTTTTCGATCTCTTCCGTAGTTCCTTTCCACGTGGAACATTCTGAGAAGGCGCGACGGACGAAGGCTTCAATCACGGACTTTTTATAGCTGTCCGGGCACTCACTGGCCCCATTAGGGCATAGACCCTGGTTCGTGGGTTTCTTGTATACGGTGGTGGTATAATCTGTCTGGTCTGGTATACTCGAACGTCCAGGAAGGGAAGGGCGCCGTCAACACTATGTTCGCACGTGAAATGGAGGACGGAACATTCTTTAAAAGTGGTCCTTAATTATTATTATTATTATTATTATTATTATTATTATTATTATTATTATTATTATTATTATTATTATTATTATTATTATTATTATTAGTGCTTCATAGATAAGAAATGCATCAAAATACCATACATAAAAAAATTCAAAGTGAACAGAAGTGGATTAAAAGCAAATAAGTAAATATGGAATAAAGCAAAGATATTATAATCTTTACACATTCCTAGTTACTGTAAAAATTCTCACTTTCTGAGGTTCTTGTTAGGAAACCCATAACCCTAATCAAGTAACAGACAGTACTATATTTAGAAATTTAGAAAAATCATAACTGAAAACAGTCGTAGACACCGATTTTCAACACAGGAATTATTCAAGATGAAGGAGAAATGCAATAAAGAACAGTAACAGATTTGGCTAATGGAACGTACCGGGAGCACAGAATTTACTGAAATATTAGACGTCCTGAATTGGACTGAATTTCAGTGGCTTCCAGTTGATGGCATTAGTTGTAATTTCAAGCAGATGTACAGTAGGCGCAGAACGAGAAGTGGGAGGATGTTTGTACTTGAAACCATTTAAATAAGACAATTTAGTAATGTTCTCTTTTTCTCGTTTTGTTCCTATGCCAGTGATCATGTAAATTCCTTGTTGAATGTTTCCTTTCATTAGTTCAAACTACAAATAAAACTTTAAGAGCAGAGAGTCCAGGTCACTTCAAAATTAATATTATTTCAGTCCATGTTGGGTACTGATTGAATAAGAGAGAGAGAGAGAGAGAGAGAGAGAGAGAGAGAGAGAGAGAGAGAGAGAGAGAGAGAGAGAGAGAGAGAGAGAGATTATAATGATCCATATTGGGTACTTATTGAATTTGAAAGCAGTATAACAGTGTTTACAGAGAAAAAAGTTAAGTATACCTTAGTTTAACCAGACCACTGAGCTGATGAACAGCTCTCATAGGGCTGGCCCGAAGGATTAGATTTATTTTACGTGGCTAAGAACCAATTAGTTACCTAGCAACGGGACCTACAGCTTATTGTGGAATCCGAACCACATTATACCGAGAATTGCATTTCTATCACCAGAAATGAATTCTTCTAATTCTTCATTGGCCGGCCGGAGAATCGAACGCAGGCCCAGCAAAGTGCTATCGAAAACAATATCGACCCCTCCAACGAGGAACTGTGTTTACAGAGAGAGAGAGAGAGAGAGAGAGAGAGAGAGAGAGAGAGAGAGAGAGAGAGAGAGAATTCAAACTATTTCTTACCTTGCAACGAACAGAGAAAGAGATAAAGGCGGATAAAAGTTGCCCACTTGGTCTGGCATTTAAAACTGATATATTTATTTATAATCATTTATGATTGAAAGATGTATTTACCGTGAACGAACAGAAATTAATAAAAGTCATTCCAAACAATATCACTGATGTTTGGGTCCACCAGAAGCAAAACTTCACGAGGCCATAAAACTCTTTTATGGCTGAAAACTTTGAAAGCAGTAGAACCTAAAAATGAGAATGGGGCGGGACAGCAAATGAAGATCCACCAGGAATATAATTGTTTTGGGAATGTTTAGCCAAAGTTTAGTTTCCATACTTTGTTTGAGAATTTTGCTTTTGTCTGTTTTATTTCCTTAACTTCATTGTCAGATATACACGTGAGTTAAGAATATAATTAACAGTTAGTCAGGTTTCTTGCAGTACAGGTTAGGTGATGTATATCTTAAGGAAGACAAAATTAAATAACACTGAAATTTTAAAGCAATTGTTCAAGATATACGAAGAGTATATGGCTTCTTTGCTCGTGACTACAGTATATATATGTATATGTGGATACATACACACATTATATAAATATATATATATATATATATATATATATATATATATATATATATATATATATATATATATATATATATATATATATATATATATATATATATATATATATATATATATATATATATATTACGAAGCAACGAAAACTAGAAACCAATTATGTCCATAACTGGAAAGACAGTATTCAAAATGAAAATTATGTGAAATAATAATATTTGTTATCAAAATATCTCTTATCTTTCAAACCCGTTCATCCAAGTAAATGCAATGAAACTTCAACCTCTTTAGTAGTAAATTAGAAAACAATGCGATAAGGAATTAAGAGATAGTTCGTAGCCAGCCATGAGCTTTCACAGAATGAGATAAGGAAGTACTGTTTACGAAGCCATTGTTCCTACCCAGATAACACACTTAGTTATATACCTTCCTTTGCTAAAAAAAAAAACAGTAATGGAGGAAACTGTAAATATCGATTCTCAATACCCCATGAACTTGATCTAAGTATCTCCGAAATATACAATACGAAGGAGATGAAATTGCCATTCAGAGTGTTAACTGATTTTAGTCATCTGAATGAACTTTGGAACTAAGAAATAAAAAATCAAGTTTTTCCAGAATTTAATAGAATTTCTGCCGAGCCGAGTTATTTATGGAATTGAGATATCGAGAGTTAATCCACACAGCGTAACTCAGGAACAACCATGATTTTGTTTCCAATAGATATCGTTGCAACTTTGAATTTACTTGCTTCTTATTTTCATCAACTTTGTTTCTCTTATCATTTGCATTTATCAAATTTCCTTTTTCTGTTACACACTAGTAGTAAAATCTAAACAGATTTTGTTCTACTTATATTGCCAATCCACTGGAGTTACACAATTCTTTAAAATCTTAAGTTTCATTTTAAATAATAATAATAATAATAATAATAATAATAATAATAATAATAATAATAATAATAATAATAATAATAATAATAATAATAATAATATTATTATTATTATTATTATTATTATTATTATTATTATTATTATTATTATTATTATTATTATTATTATTATTATTATTTTCTCCTATATTTCACTCATACAAGTGTTTTTCCAACTTTTTTCCATTTTCCCTAACATTCTACCTCTCTTAGTTTTCCTTCTTTATCCCTTACTTCGTCTTATTCTGTGACTCTTATTTTCCTTCTCACTTTGTCACATCTTATCCTTTCTGCTCTCTTGCTCTCTCTCTCTCTCGGTTATCTCTCTTTATTCTGCTTCCTTCTTCTGCCATCATTTATTTTTTACAAAGAACAGTTAATAATTTTTTCAATAATTACTCCATTATTCACCCAAACAATGATGCTCTGTTTATACAGAATTCATTTCCCTTGAAAGCCTTGTATGCAAATGTTTACCTCTCAGGGACTTAGTCCAGTCTTGTTCCTTCAGTGACATTCGCTTTAAAAATCTCCTTGTTTTTCCTTAACGTGCATTTGGGGAAGAGGTATTTCGCGTGTACATTTCAGAAGCGTGTGAAATAAGTGAAAGAGAATCTTTTTTATGCTTATAAGTGAAAGGGATTCTTTGTATGCATATAACTTTTACTTGCACGTACGTACTGCATCGTATAAACGCGTGAAAGGTAGTACAGCTACATTTTTGTAATTATGTTTAGTTACTATTTTATTCAAGTCGCTGCTTACTGTGTACAGTTATACATTTCACATAAAAGTAAATGAAAATGCAATTTTTATTCTACATTTTAGATATTAAATTTTCCGAAGCTTAGCTTACTATAACGTGTTACATAAATTGTTTAAAAGCTGCTTTTAGTTGTCATGTACAGATAATTTTCACATCTGTATTAAGAATTATAAATAAATGTATGAGTTTAATAATGATAAATAACATCTCAACAACATTCTTGATTGCATGTTAAGTTCACTCGCATAAGTATAGTAACTTTCATTTACAGAAAAAAAATGCACATTAACACTATCCCTTTCCTCTCTCTCGAATCAATCTCATAACGAGGTAATTCTTACGCTTAAAAATAAACACTACCATTCCATTGCCCGGAGAAAAAACAAAACACAAAGGAAGACATTGTTGATGAGAAGTACTAACAAAAAAATATATATATATATATACAAAAAGAAATCCTGCCTCAGCTGAAGTCCATTACTTTGATTAGAAAATGTTTGTTTTCCTGGATAGAGTGATGGCCCCGGTGTGTGTGGTACACAGGAGGTTTTGTTCGGGCTGTAATGCAAGGTGACTTCTCTAAGAGTATCTTTTCTTAATTAAAATAAAGAATGATTATTATGGTGTTGTAAGATGCAACTCTTGGTTTATCAAGAGAGATGCAGGTTTAATAAATAAATGCATTGAATCTGGGTATGCTGGAATTATAACTATAAATTTGGAATTAGTTTACCTAAACTATTTTTCACTAATACATTTATTGGGAACTTCACCAATGCCTTTTGAATCTACATGAATTGAAATTATAAATACGGACGCAACATAAAGATATTAGTCAGACTAGAGAGAGAGAGAGAGAGAGAGAGAGAGAGAGAGAGAGAGAGAGAGAGAGAGAGAGAGCCAACTAGGGGTATATGAAAACTGTCGATAAAGAAATGGATTTTCTTACCTTAGCAAAGAAGAAAAAAGTAATAATAATTTATCCTTTGATTTAAGATTGCAAATTAAATATCGAATGAGTGAAGAAATAAAGTTAGACATCTTTCCATTTCATAGAAATTAAGAGATTTTTTTCTCATAGACGACTGAATGCCTGCGGAAACACTTTATCCTGAATAGATTCAAAGCCAATTAAGGATGTTCAGGAGGGAGCCGAGGAAGTGAAGGACGCAAAGAACAAGGCTTGAAGACGGGGAAAGGAAAATGAAGAGAACCTTTTCCCAGATTTAGGTAAATAGGTAAATCTAACCTTCACCATTGCCTATAACATTTATCTATTCGCGTCGAGATGATTATGATGCTGATATAGATATTATTAAGATATTCTCACCAGCTGAAAGAGTTCTAAACGTTCTTTAACAAACTGACAGCGTATGAAAGAGCCAAAATAACCCATTACTGATAACGCCGAACCTCAATAAAGAGCAGTTCGTAAAAGTTAATTAAAATGCATAAACATCTGCCCAGCGCGCTATTATGCGCTGGAAAATAGACAATACGTCAGGGAGAATGTTGTTCGGGCGTTGTTGTTCTTCCCGAATTTCAACTCTTTCGTGCGAAAAGGCAGTGATTTCTCTTTTACGGTGAATAATCTATCATTATTAATAGTTTATTAATTTTTTAGAGTGTAAATCATGTCCTTAGAGGTTTAAACTCGGACGTTACCAAGTAATATATATATATATATATATATATATATATATATATATATATATATATATATATATATATATATATATATATATATATATATATATATATATATATATATATATATACACACACACACACGCACACACACATACATACACACACGCACAGACACACACACACATATATATATATATATATATATATATATATATATATATATATATATATATATATATATATATATATATATATATATATATATATATATATATATTACGAATTTCCCTGGATGTCTATGATTTCTCGAAATTTTTACAGGCCGGCAACGGAAACTTTATTTAATTGTCCTTGGAGTTCTGACTTACGTAAAGGGAAATCGTAAAAACAAAGAACAAGGGATGATTTTAGAAGCTGAAGGCTCTACTTCAGAAGGGAATGTTACATAAGCACTTAGGATAAATTAAGGAATTATATTCACAAAAGAAAGTATTAGAAGGGAAAATGGGTAATTGAATTGTTAAAGGGCTTGCAACACCTGAAGATCCTCCTACTGGAGTCTTGACTAAGCGCAAGGCACAGTCCAAGATGAGTCCACTGCGAATAGGTTCCTCTGCAAGAGAGATTTATACATTACACGCCAGTAAAGGAAAATATAACACAGAATATGAATCGAGTCTGCACTGAGGGTGAAAAGGACTCAAGGAATAACTGAACACTTTACACTGGAACAAGAAACACTGCATAGGCACTGAACAAATGACACAAGGATGAGAAACAATACTGGCACTCAGGAACACTTCAAAAGGGCAAACGATCGTGACTGAAATGTCTTTACTCGCAATTTACCTTAGGGGAAGTGGGTCTCTGGCGAAGGTTGGCGAGGGACAATCACACACTTGACATCGTACTCAG
The DNA here is from genome assembly GCA_039081455.1 of Macrobrachium rosenbergii. Lineage (NCBI taxonomy): Eukaryota > Metazoa > Arthropoda > Malacostraca > Decapoda > Palaemonidae > Macrobrachium > Macrobrachium rosenbergii. Next base: position 5,361,107 of record JANJGK010000050.1, read on the forward strand.
GTTCCTAGGTAGGTCCTGTTGAGGATGACGGTAGTACTGGGTTCATGTCAGGTGTCTGGCTTGGACATCTGGGTGGAATGGTGGAGGGTGACCTCTCAGTGTCTTGTATCACTCGCCCGCTTGTGTGGCTAACTGCAACTGCTAATGGCCCAACTGCATCATGACTGACTGCCCAATGACTACTGAGATGTCTCCTGTCCTTCTCGTTTTAAGGCCTCCGCCGAGTATCCTGACCGAGTGCAAAGATTGGTGACCATGTGCAAAAGATGTGTCATTTGCCCCGGTGTTCAGCTATCTGGTTGCCTCTTCCCAGGTATCCTGTGAAAGGAAAGACAATTCAGCAGCTTAATGTGCCTTTAGAAGGTTGTTTTAAGCAGCTTAGTTGGGCTAAGCTGCTTAAGGGAGTGGCACCCAGCCTCTCATCCTTGCCCCTTTTAACCATGCCATCTCAATATCTGTTTCAGGTAAGAAAGGGACAGATCGAAATGTTGATAACTTTGTTTTGATATCTAGGTTCTGCTTTTAATAGACTAAGTTTAAATTAAGGGTTGTCTGTGTAGCGACTTCATGTATTATATATATATATATATATATATATATATATATATATATATATATATATATATATATATATATATATATATATATATATATATATATATATATATATATATATATATATATATATATATATATATATATATATATATATATATATATATATATATATATATATATATATATATATATATATATATATATATATATATATATATATATATATATATATATATATATATTATATATATACAGAATTCCAGTTATTTCTGGTGTACTTTCCTACAGCGGCAGGAAGGATCCATAACTATTTAAGTTTGTTTATTATTACTCAAATACTTGGTACAGCCTACTGTCCTTCCTGTAGCCATAATGATAGTTGGCAATTATTTGGCACCTCCTCTTTTTGTATTATTGTTGTTCCGAAGTAGTGTCGAGACCTGCCGATAAAAAAAGAAGGGGAGATTTCTGTCAGACCCAGAGGGGCAGTTTACCAGTCTTGGGTATGAGCCAGTCTTCAGTGTAAGTCAGTATAAACCAGTCTTCAGTTGAGCAAGTCATCGACAAGTATGATGTACATTTATGGTTCTGCTAAAATAACTTTGAGTCAAGGGTCCCTCACGAGGCATTTGTATATTTCCCTGTGACTCCATATTTTGGACGGCAAATTTGGCGGCCACCTGAATGTTCTCTGGCCCCAGCAGTTTATGGCTCATTGCGGTCTCGGACTCCACCTCACCTCAGTGGATGATTCCGTCGGGACAGACAGCGTTCTGTGAAGCATTTGTGGCAATCACTTCTCGCTCGGATGGACTACGGTGAGTACCAAGTATTGTTAGGGCAAATATTTAATGGTAATCGTAGTTATCTCCTTGAGACTTTGTTACTGCCTTTTAATGACTTTTCTGCTTGTGACTGGTTAAGTATGATTATTTTTGTTTATTAAATTTTTTATATTGAAGGACTTTTCTCGTCCTTGCAGTGGTTCTGAAGCACTGCTGAAGGTTGTTCTTGATAGTATCGTACATAAGTTGTAAGGTGAGATTTCGTTTTCATTGCTTCAAGTTAAAATACGGGACTAAAAAATATCATCTTTCTGTAAAAAGTAACTTATATGGGTTTTACATCATTTCAGGATAGGTTTGTCCAGCATTGATAATATGGTTATCTGGCTTAGTTTTTCTTGTCCTTGATCTACTTACAGTTAAGATAACACGTTTACTTATTCCTATATATTAGTGCTTCTTGTAATATTCTTATATATCAATTAATATTAAAATTCCAAGGCTTTACCATTCATGTAGGTTTTCCTTCTAGCCAATACAGATGTGGAGGAGCTGATTTTTGAAGAAGAAAAGCCCTGTTCATGTAATTGATAATTTCAAATTATTAAATAGTAATAACAATACTAAAAATTTTCTAAGTGTGTAAATTAACTTCCCTTTAACCATTTATAACAAGGTTTATATAGTTTTCAGCTTATGGTGCTCAATGTGGGACAATGAGAAAGGAAGTTAGATTTTCACTATTGTGAGGCTTAGTGCCTGTTTTTTCTATGGAAAGATTGTTCCCTTGTTGTGGGTGTTGTCTCCTTACCCGTTGGTAATTTGTTTTTGTGTGTGCAAAGTTGATGTCTGTCACCTTCGCACTGACTGCGGCAGTCGGGTTTGGTATGGCAGCGAGTCAGGTCTCAGCAGCATAGCAGTAAGGAGTCCTTATTTTTGCAGCAGGTATCATGTTACCTGTTGGCTGTGGTAGCAGAGGATGGTTGGGTGACTAACCCTAGTCATCAGTGGAGAGGAGGCATTCCTCTGAGACAGCAGTTTGGCTGTCGCATCGACTCTGCTGTGAGCATCTGTGTTTCATGGAGATGTTCCTGTTTGCCGTGATGGGGCGGTTTTGACGACTTCACGGCAGTTGTTTGATGGTCATCCTCGATGACCTGTGATGGTCATCCTCTGTGACCCTTGTTAGTGGTCTTGACATCTCTGGGTAGATGTTCAATTTTGTACTGTAGGAGGATTATGAATAATTATTACAGATAATTATGAATTGACTGTTGTTATGAGTGAATTGGTATTTATAATTTGGATTATTTGTGCTGCTTTATTGATATCTCGGTTATTTATGTATTTTTGGTTATACCTTTATGTTAATTGATGTCACTTGTAATCATTATGCTGTCTGTATTGTTTATTATTGTTTGATGTAGCTGAAATGTTGTTCATTTTTATATGGTATTCGTTACTTTTTGCTGTTGTGGTAATGTTTTATTTCAAAGTAACTAATTTTGCTACATCTTTGTTATTTGACTGACTCTTTGGTTGTGTGATGTCGTATATTTGTTTATTAATTTTTACCAAACTTGACTCATTTGTAAATATGTACATTACCTAATGTTAATAAACTAGTTTTAGGGTTATTTTGCTGGTTTTGTTGTTCCCCTCGGCTTCTGCCAGTCTTTCCAGTCCATTTCTCTGTAATTGATGATAGAGCCTGATGAAGCGAGATGTGGTTCATAACATTTGGCAACCTTGCCAGGATTTGGTCTGTTTTGGCTGTTGGGGTTGTGGCAGCCTCGGTGGGGGGAGTGAAGAAAAAAAAATTTATGTTGTGGTAATTTGTTTTTGTGTGTGCGAAGTTGACGTCTGTCGCCTTTGTATTGACTGCAGCAATCGGGTTTGGTATGGCAGTGAGTCAGGTCTCAGCAGCATAGCAGCAAGGAGTCCTTATTTTTGCAGCAGGTATCATGTTACCTGTTGGCTGTGGTAGCAGAGGATGGTTGGGTGACTAAACTAGTCATCTGGGGAATTAGTTCCAGTTTGGCAGCAAATTTGCTGTCTTGACATTTCTGCCATGATCATCTGTGTGTTGGATGTGTTCCTGTTTGCAGTCACTGGCTGCTTCGATGATTGCACAGAGTTCATCTGGATTTTCATCCTCTTTGACAGCTGGGTCTGTCTCGATGTCTCTATGGAGATAGTCTGTTTTTTTTTTTTTTTTTTTTTTTGTATTGTGCTACCCTAAGTTAGTGTGTTTTTTTTTGTATGCTGCTTTAGTATGATGTTTATGCTGTTTATTGTTAATTATGTTGTAAGCTGTGCTTTCCTATTATTTATGCTGCCTGTTGTCTATTTGTAATGTATACTGCCTGTTGTTTATTTGTAATGTAACTACTTGGTTATGTGATGTAGCTAAAGTGTTGAGTGATTTGTATTTTATTGTTGACTGAGTTAATGCAATGATTACTATGTTTGCTTATTGTTATTAATTTTTCTGGCTTTTGGTAGAGTGACTCAGTTTTAGCTACATTTTTGTTATTTGATTTCTTCTTCTTCTTCGTTTTAACATGCTTTTTTCCCATTTTCTATATGGGGTAAGCACGATGCCTTTTTTACGAAGAACTTTGATTTGGCATTGGGGTAGGCCGTAGCCTCGATCGGCTGCCCTGCCTGACATCGCTTAGACCCCGGTGACGATGTGTACATGTATCGTGCCAATCCCCAGCTCCCTTTCTCCCAAGCCGCGAGGAGAACTGGGCGGGTAGGTCGACAGTTCGAGACGTGTGAGATGTCTGTTATGTTTTTAGAAGATGTTGGAGTGGCTTTGTTTATGTGTGTATTAGTCTGTAATACCCGTTTGCTTTTCAGCAAACCTATCCATTGATTACATACGTAATCCCGGGGTGTCTACACGGATAGCAAAGTGTCCGCCTTCACTGACCAGTCGGCTGCAGATTTGAACCCGCGCCATGGACCTCTACGAAGTCCTAGACCGCTGCTCTACCGACTGAGCAACCAAGGCTCTACATTTTTGTTATTTGACTGACTCTGTTAATTACCTGTGATTTAATACCAAACCGACTCATTTGTATATAATGCAAATTACTGTGAATAATAAATTAGTTTAAGGTCACTTTATCGTTTTGTTCAGCTCCTTCCTCCTTTGTCTGCCTTAATTTCTGCCAGTCATTCCAGTCCCGTATTTTTTATGTATTTAAGAACCTGCCGAACCAACTGCAGTTCATAAAACTATGCAGAGTCCCATTAGTTATGGAAGGTGTTCCGGAATCCGTTGTTTGATCTAATTTTTGTTCCTTTTCATATTTTTTTTCTGATTTTCAGGATATTAACATTTTTTTCTCCTAGGATAATAATTTATTTTGTCATTTAATAATGGCGAGTTTATCTGTGCCCATTGGGTAAAGGAAAGTCATCCGTAGAAAGGTGACTGAATATTTTAATAGATCCTGTACTTTCAATACTCTTAGCCAGGAAGAAAAATGATCTATCAAAAGTATTCTTGCCAATTACAATATCAAATTAAATGAGTTAGATACTCAGATTTTGGCCAAAAAATTATCTGATGATTCTGATAATGCAGATTTGGAGGTTGAATTATTGTGCTGTCAGGACTATATGGATAAAATTGAAACCTGTTTACCTCTACTAGAAATTTCTAGGGGCACTCATAAATCTAGTATCATTCCCGATGTAGCCAGACGTTTACTTAAACAACCTACAGCTCGTCTTTCCAAGTTTAGCAGTGGAGAAGTAGAAATTTTTTTAAGTTAATCACAGAGCTTGAGGCAACTACTAATGCTTTTAACTATCCAGTTTGGGATTTGCTTTTGTTACTTAAACAACAAGTTGAAGATAGAGCAAAAGTTTTATTAAGTTCCTTAGAAGCAGATAAGCTAATTTCAGCATTTGCATCAACAGATGTTCGGAAAAATGCGGCCATTAAGTAAATTACCTGTTTACATTTGAAAGAGGGTGAAGGTCCTTTTTTCTTTATTTCTGAACTCAGAACAGTATGTGAAACCGTGAAGAGTTTGAATGTTGAAGTTGATGAGTTTATTAGGAATTTTGCATGGCATGGGGTGAATGATAGTTTCTGGGGCCATTTAATTCTGATTACAGGAAAGACTCATCCTACCTTGAATGATATGAAGGCTAACTTTTTTACAGCCTGTGAGAGATATGAAATAACAAACAAATCGTTAAAGGTGCGAAAACTAAAATTCACAAAATGTACAAGAACATAGGATCCATTCTCGTAAGGAAAAAGCTGTAAGTTTAGCTGTGGAAGCAGCAACGAGTGATTCTGACTTAAGGTCTTCACCTAACTGTTCTCTGTGCCTTAAAGTTGGTAACACTAATCATTCTCATTTTATTCAAGATTGTTCTAAATTTCCTTCCCCTTCCAAGAAGGTGCAATTTTTAAAATTTAAACACGGTTGTGTAAGGTGTAGTAAATTTGATCATAATTCTAGCAACTGTCACTCTAGATTTAAAAGACGTTGTTTTAATTGGCGGGGTTGACATATTAGTTATCTTTGTGAACTGGAGCACTCCAAGGGCCAGAAATCTAAATCACCTAATGCTAATGATGTTAAAGTAATTTCTGAAGCTCTACAGAAAGTAAACAGCGGTGTTGCTGTTTTGCTGCATACTTATGGTAACTCTGTGTTACCCACGTTTTCGTTCAGCATTGGTAGCGACATTTACAGAGGTCTAAGGGACAGTGGCCTATAAGCACCTTCGTCACTAGTAGGTTAGCTGAGGAAAAGAACCTTAAAATGATTAATTCAAATGTTAAACTTACTGTGAGTGGATTTAATGGGAATAAATAATATTATAACAAGATTGTGGAAGTGTCTGTGAAAATAGGTAGTTTATCTTTTATCATTTATGGCTTAGTTGTACCTAATATTAATATTTCATTAAAATTGCCCTTGCTCGGTAAGTTAATTGAAAGTTTTCAGAACAAGGGTATGATGTTTGCTGATAGGTTGTTAAATAAATACTCTCAAACTATTGGTAATGTTCAGCTAATGTTGGATACAAACTTTTTCCATTGTTTGGCAGGCACAGACGTAATTTTTGGTGGAGTTGATCCTTCCGTATACATAGTCTCATGCTAGCATTTTATTGCAGGGTAATATCGATTTGATGTAGAACAACGTAACATGTATGGATGTTAAACCAGAATTTTTGAATTTTGTACCTAACAGTAGTTTTGAGTCGGTTTCTACGGTGCATGTTTGCAGTAGCATGTTGTTATTAAACACGAGACTCGACATTCTGTCTGACAGTGACCAGGACAATGGTTTGACGTAAGTAAGTAAGTATAGCTTAGTTTTACCAGACCACTGAGCTGATTAACAGCTCTCCTAGGGCTGGCCCGAAGGATTAGACTTATTTTTACGTGGCTAAGAACCAATTGGTTACTTAGCGACGGGACCTACAGCTTATTGTGGAATCCGAACCACATTATAGCGAGAAATGAATTTCTATCACCAGAAATAAATTCCTCTAACTCTTCATCAGCCGGCGGCGGGAATCGAACTCCGGCCCATCGAATGACGGTCTGAAGCTCAACCAACTCGGCCAACAAAGGGCTAATGGTTTGAAGTAAACTGTTCCTTTTTAGTTATCAACGATAAAGGTAAATTGATGGAGAGGCAATTGCAGCAGGCCACTGAACAAATTTTAGAGTCCGAATGCGGTCATTATTTGCATTATGATCAAATGTGTACAATGATGAAAGTTTCGAACTTAATAATCAGTTGGTCGATTTTTCTATTAAAAACATTCATCAGAGGGAGTCTGGTGGACGAATTATGGTTCCTTTATTATGGAATGGCAAAGTCTCCTATTTGTTGTCTAGAAATGAAAGACTTTCTAAACTAATACTAAGTCTAATCTTAAAAAGCTTAAACAGCGTGACGGTAATCAACAACTCGTCGATCAGACCATTAGGGAACAGATTAATGCAGGAATTATTGAACCCATCCATGATCTTGATGTTTTTAAAGCTGAGAATCCTCAGTATTCTTTTCTGCCTCACATGCCTGTATTTTAACCCGACAGAGACACTACAAAATGTAGGGTAATATTTTTATCCAGTCTTAAAGACTCTGCAAATGGTAGTTCTTTGTCTCATAATCAGTGCATGTATTTTGGGCCTGCATTAAATCAAAAGTTGTCTTTTTCCTTTTTAAACCTAAGGTTTAACGGGAAATTGCTTATTTTTGATCTTAAGAAAACCTTCAATATGTTGACTTTGACCGAAAATGATCAGGCTAAACTTTAATTGTTTTGGTACAGGAATGTCAGCCAAGGTGATTTTTCTTTAGTGGCTTTCAAGAATTTGAGATTACCTTTTGGTCTTCGATGTAGTCCTTTTTTACTAATGATGGCTCTTTATTACATTTTGATTTTGCAGCACTCTGAGGATCCCGCATAACAGGCTTGAAAAAGTTCATTTATTCTCTTATTTACATGAATAATGAGGCTATTACTGTTAATACTTCAGAAGAGTTGAAATGGTCGTACCAACAGTTTCCTGGAATTTTTAACCCTTATAGATTTGATATTTAGCAGGTGGTTACTAATGATATATCATTACAGGAGGAAATAGACAAAGAAGCAGAAAACGTTACCCCTAACACCGGTAAATTGTTTGGCTTAACTTGGGATAGGAATTCTGATGAACTTTCCACTAACCCTATTTCCTTAATTCAAATGCCAAAACCAAGAAGTCAGTTTTATACAAACCATTGATTCTCAGTTTGATACCTTTGGCTTTAATATGCCCTTATTTAATCGCTGCAGATTATTTATGCATAAGCTACAATGCCAGAAAAATTTAAGCTGGGGTTAAATCTTGACTACAGATTTGCAGAGAGAATCGAGCAATATTTGCAAACAGATAAACAGAGCTCCTCCTTTAAGAGTACCCCGATCTGTAGGTCCTAGAGATGGTAAATATAAAATTTTTGAGTTTTCAGATGCAAGTCGAGATTTTACGGTTGTGGTGTTTATTTGCAGCATATTTAGACAGGCCATCTAAGTTTTATTCATGCTAAAAACAGACTTGTCAGTAAACAACTAAAATATAAATCAATACCTGCCCTTGAACTAAAAGCCGGAAATTTAAGTGGTGAGTGCGCTCTGGATATTTATAAAGATTTATCTGGCCCTTCTTGCGTAAGGCCCATAGTAATCGAGAATATTATTGCCAATACTGATTCTCTCTGCGGCCTGCATTGGCTAAATTCTGCATCCTTGAAGTTAGACATATTAAATAAACATTTTCCTTTGGTTCTGAATAGAATTAATAACATACAGAGACTGTGTGAAGCTTGTCTTGTAAGGTTCAATTTCATTTCTGGGAAAAACAATCCTGCAGACTTGATCACCAGATGTGTATCATATAATCAGCTCCAAAAGTCGTGTATTTTTTCGGGACCAGACTTTAGCTTGGCTGATGTTCCTGAGTTGTCAATTATTATTCCAGCATTTGAAGCTACTACTGAGATTCATTCGTCTCCCTTAATTTGGGCTACTGAAAATTTAGACCATTTGGTTGATGTGGACAGGTATTCTTTTTTAAGGAGACTTCTCATAGCATATCATAAAATATTTTTTTGCTTTACACAAGTGGAAATTGAAGGCAGGAATTCCTTGCTTTCCAGTTACTAACAGTTTTGTCTTCCCTCTCAGCCATTTGTTACACGTTGAGCAAAGTAAGTATTTCCTTGAAGTATATTCTTATTTTCGAACCGGTATAAATTCCGAGAAAGAAATTCCTCCTACCATAACACAGCATAATTTATTTTTGGACGAACAGGGTATTTTAATAGTGAAAAGTAAGTTTAGGACGTGGCATTACAGCACTAACGACACCGTAAAATTAAATCAAAATTCCTACAGAGACTTCCGATCAGACCCTCCTGCTGTTCCCTTTGCAAATGTCTTTGTTGACTATTTTGGACCTTTTAACGCTAAAAATGAAGAGGTGACACCAAAAATTTGGTTATTGCGCATAACTTGTACTTGGTCAAGCGCCATTAATCTAAAAGTCTGTAGAAGTTTGAATGTTTCAGATTTTCTTAGATCTTTTCAATTACATTGTTTTGAATATGGCGTACCCCAGTTGTGCATCAGCGATTTAGGAACGCAGTTGGTAGCAGGTGTTAATTATAAGCTCTTTTATTAATAACCCTCATAAGCAATTGTATTTTGAATAAAACAATGTGAAACCTTTATCTTTTCAACAATATTTTAACGGTTGCAGTCAGTTGGGTTCTTTGGTCGAGGTGTTTGTTAAACTGGTTAAATGATTAATTTTTGGAGCGATCAAGAACAATGTACTTTCGCTTTATGATTTTGAATTTCTTGTGTTTACATAGTACATCTCGTTAATAGACGACCAATAGCTTTCAAAGAGGCTGTACGAGACAATAACATTATGTACCCGAGCCTATAACACCTGAACAGCTTATCAGGAGATATGAGTTAACCTCATTAAACTTGATCCCTGAATTACAGCCTTTTCCGGTAGAAGATCCAGATTTTCATCCTGCTAAATCTAATATTTCAGATATTTCTAAAAATTATACCAAATTATGTAAAGTTTAGAAATGTATTGTTAGATACCTACCATAATGAATTTTTAGGTACGCTAATTCATCAAACTGTTGATAGGAAAAGCAGATATCGTCCCATCTCACATAACTTGTTAAAAGTAGGAGGTATCGTACTTATCAAAGAAGAATATACTAAAAGAAGTAATTATCCATTAGGAATTATTTTGCAAATTTCTTCTAATTGTCTGGGTGAGGTTACCCATGTTCTAGTCAAAAAGGGAAAACCCGGTCAGATCACCAAGATTCATGTTTCTAACCTAATCCCGATGCTGGAGGATACTAATTTTGGTCATGGTAACACTTCCCACGAAAGTCCGTTCTTGCGTAAACCTCACGTCCCAGAAGGAAAGCTGCAGAGACGAGTGAGACAAGGACAAAACAAATGCTTCGCTAAATTCATTTTATTGTATTTAACTTTATTACTTGTACATAACTTTTCATTTTACTGTATTGTTCAAACATATTTTGTATATATAATTTGTTTTTGGATTAAAATTTTTCCTTACTTGGGAAGAAATTTCCATCCTCCCTCCTGGACTTTACAGAATTCCAGCTTTTTCTGGTGTACTTTCCTACGGCGGCAGGAAGGATCCGTAACTATTCAAGTTTGTTTATTAGTGATTAAATACTTACATTTTTTATGTTGAAGGATTTTTCTCGTCCTTGCAGTGGTTCTGAAGCTCTGCTGAAGATTGTTCTTGATAGTATTGTAGATAAGTTTTAAGCTGAGATTTCGTTTTCATTGCCACAAGTTAAAATACACGACTAAAGAATATTATCTTTCTGTAAATATTAACTTATATGGGTGTTACATCATTTCAGGATAGGGTTATCTAGCATTGATAATGTGGTTATCTGGCTTAGTTTTTCCTGTCCTTGACCTACTCACAGTTAAGGTAACACGTTTACTTATTCCTGTATATAAGTGCTTCTTGTAGTATTCTTCTTATATATCAATTAATATTAAAATTCCGAGGCTTTATCATTCATTTAGGTTTTCCTTCTTTCCAATACAGGTGTGGAGGAGAAGCTGATCCTTGAAGAGGAAGAGCCCTGTTTTTGCACTTCATAATTTCATATCATTAAATAGTAATAAAAATACAAAAAATTTGCCAGGTGTAGATTAACTTCACTTTAACCATTTACAAGAAGGTTTATACAGTTTTCAGCTTAATAATATACATACACACACACACGCACACACACATATACAGTATATATGTATGGTATACTACACACACACACACACACACACATATATATATATATATATATATATATATATATATATATATATATATATATATATATATATATATATATATATATATATATATATATATATATATATATATATATATATATATATATATATATATATATATATATATTATAAGTAAGCTACAAACGTCCTTTAATATCCAATTCGCTCTACCTCGGAAATAATATATTTTCATAACTAAAAAATTCCCCTTTGGTAACATATATGAAAATATATTATTTCCGAGGTAGAGCGAATTGGATATTAAAGGACGTTTGTAGCTTACTGATTGTATTGATTGTATATGATCACGGTGATGTGATAAAAAGTCATATATATATATATATATATATATATATATATATATATATATATATATATATATATATATATATATATATATATATATATATATATATATATATATATATATATATATGCACACACAAATAAATAATGCAATTTCTGAAGAGAGGCCATTAGATAAACTGAATTAAACTCGGAGAGCCTCATATTCCATTAAAAGCTTAAAAACGGATGTTGGCTCACAAACTCGCCTTAATAAAAAAAAAAAAAAAAAAACACTGAAAAACTCCCACATATTACCCATTTTGCAAGAAACAAATTAACGGAGATAAAAAAAAAAAAAAAGACTCTTACCAAACCTACGCACAAAAAAAAAAAAAAAAAACTAATTCCGAGAACTTTCATTTCCCCATAATAACATCAGATTGATCCAACTAGACTATCATGTCATTTCGAAATACTTTGACTGAGTTTCCTACCGGCTGGGGATCCGTCAGAAATTGCTTGATGTCAAGGACGACAGGATACAGACGCAGCGGGAGAAGGGTACAGTCACTGGTTACAGTTCATTGCAGTCTCTTAAGCAACTGGAAACCTTTTTCCAACGTAATTCGAATTCATGAATGTGGCTCATCCAAGTCCTACGTAAGGTTCGTCATGTAAGCAAAACACAATTTCTTATAAAACCTCAACGTCATGGAGGACTGGATAAAAATTCACTTGAATTTTTACTTCTCTAATAAAATTTCCGAAAGATTCAGGTGAAGAAATTAACTTTTTAGTGTCTGAAATATTCCCTTGTATTATTCAGATCAGTACATGTGTAATTTTTCTTCTCATGGTCATTAAAATGTTAACTTGTTAAATTTATGAATAAAAATTATTATTATTATTATTATTATTATTATTATTATTATTATTATTATTATTATTATTATTATTATTATTATTATTATTATTATTGACAATATAAACCCCTACTGAATAATCCTGCGAAAGGGGCCATTGACTTGAAATTCAAGCTTCCAAAAAATGATGTTCATTGGAAAGAAGTTACAGAAGATAATAAGAAATAAGATCACCGATGTGAGTTTTCAACTTACTAATTTATTCAAGACAACAAACAGACAGGGCAAGAGCTCTTGCTAGCGGAACGTATTGCCTGACGTCACACAAGGCGAACAAATGTTTGAGAATGGAAAATGGTGCATGATTCTATATACAAGCTACGGACAGAGTTCTGATAAATATGGCTGGAAAGCTGACTTTGTATTGCTTCCAGTAGGAGTGATACATTTGACGTGACATTTTCATGGACGATAGTATACATTAAAAAGGTATGCTATCGGCTGTGTTACTTACACACGCGTGTCCGGCGTGCATGTCAGATGTTCGCGGCAATGAGTGGATGCCCGCAGGGTAGGAGTTGGGGCGGCCAGGTAAGAAGGACGATCGTGTAGCTCCGCGTGGGAGGGACCCTACACAGCCTTCTCCAGAAATAATTCCTAGCAGAACAGTAGCAAAGTATAATAATATAAAAATACAACAATTCCTAATTAAGTAATGTTAACAGTCTTCTACAGAGGTGCTCTTATCGTTCAGCAATTCCCATTTTACCAAAGAAATAAACAATTGCATTTTATTTTTCGTCACTGCACAATATCCGCTAGAATCGACCATTAAACCCGCTCTCAGTACAAATTGAAATCAGCTGGAAATTCCATTCCACTCGCCACTCGATATAAGGAAATAGCCTGGATGATTGCAAACGGTGGTTTCTGATACCTGAAAAAACAATAATAATCTCTCTCTCTCTCTCTCTCTCTCTCTCTCTCTCTCTCTAAGTGTTAGGCAGTTAATGTGATGCTTATCACAGTAATATTTTAGTAGACATTAAGTACCGTTTCATCCATAATGGGAAAATTCTTTCAATAAATTAGCAACAAATGCCGGTGATTGATAAATAATTCTGACAATTAGTTTCCATGAAATGCCTAACGAAGTGGTTTTACGCACTGCTTTCTGCTTGAAATGGGTTAGAATTCATTCCTGTGGTGTTTGTTTATATATATATATATATATATATATATATATATATATATATATATATATATATATATATATATATATATATATATATATATATATATATATATATATATATATATATATATATGTATATAATATATATATATATATATATATATATATATATATATATATATATATATATATATATATATATATATATATATATATATATATATATATATATATATATATATATATATATATATATATATATATATATATATATGTATATATATATATATATATGTATATATATATATATATATATATATATATATATATATATATATATATATATATATATATATATATATATATATATATATATATATATATATATATATATATATGCAGAATCTACTGGTCACTTTTACCAGACACATGTGTAATTCTAATAGCCACAATGCCCTCTTAACTTCGCTAATTCTTCGCGCTTTTTTGGATATGCTTGTAACTACGAAGCCGATAGATCCAAAGGGAAGAATGAAGAGCCTGTGACGGCCGGCCGCTGGAAGCGAACCCGAGTTACCTTAATCACAAGGAGGTCACGTTGCCCACCTAACCACCTATAATATATACGAGTATATATATATATATATATATATATATATATATATATATATATATATATATATATATATATATATATATATATATATATATATATATATATTTATATATATTAGAGAGAGAGAGAGAGAGAGAGAGAGAGAGAGAGAGAGAGAGAGAGAGAGAGAGAGAGATTACAATTTGCTACTAATGTCGAAACAGAATTGTCATGGAAAAAGTCAGATGTAAAATCTGGAATTGATATTTCAGAGTTCCTGTAATTCATGCGAAATTTGATTAGTGCGCGTATGTAATCTGCGGCTTTGTATGACTATGAATAAAAAAGATAGCAGAAATTGAAACGAGAGAGAGAGAGAGAGAGAGAGAGAAAGTATTGACCATATATCTTTGATACTCAACTGACGAATGTTAAAAGGGTGATTTAGATGTAAGATCTTACAGTATGTGCGTCATTACTCCGAAGTTGCCACCCCACAGCTCAGGCCACCATACTTAACACTCGACAAAGCAGAGGCGCAGATACCCACAAAAAGCGTTATTCATCCCCACGCGATCGAGTTTTACCACCATCCGCTACGCCCAGCCTCTGAATTATCGCGCGATCTGCCTAAGCGAAGGTAATGACGACCCGTTTGGAAATGCAAGACCTTCTCCCATTGGGATCGTAGAACCCTCCTATTGGGTAATAGCATCCGACCAATAGCAAACCTCGAAATGACGCCGACGGGAGCATTTATCTCCTGACATTTATGGAGAAAAACAGTGGAATTGGCAGGGTCGGTGAATCAGGCAAATGGCGAATTTGGCGGATAGGGAAGATCCCGAAGTGAAATGGAATCAGTATTTTCTCTCTTTTGACTCGGACGAAGTCATCTCTTTGTTGGGGAAACGGCCTGTTGGAAATGACTGGGATTATATCCTTTTGGTTCTCATTCCTTTACTCTGAAATATTAGGAAAGATTTCACTCTTAACTGAATTAATACATATTAACGTAATAATCACAATTTCATTTTTATCATTAAAATGTTATTCAGTTTTCATATCCACC
>JANJGK010000050.1:5378877-5395951 GCA_039081455.1 Macrobrachium rosenbergii
GGCCTGGTGACTACTTGAATTACCTCTTTTCAGATAAAAGGCGAATGGAGACGAAGTCTGCCGAAAATCCACCAGAAAGGTTGAGTTCCCAATAAAAACTGGTGAACATGGGTTGCTAGAAGTCATCAGGATTTGGGAAAGGTCCTAACATAGAAAACGAGGACACGACTGCCATTCTTGCAACGACAGTGATCTCTGGGAGGAGCAAAGAAAATAAGCACCCGAGGTCATAGAAGGCGAGAACCATCACCCATCGTTCTCAGAATACCTGCTCAGCAGAACGAACACACGGCCTCTTGCATGCTCCTCAGTGAACTGACCCCTCCACGTGGTTACCTTTTTGACCACCCAGTCGCATTACCCATGCATTTTCCCATTAAACACATCCCTCCAGAACTGGTGAAATTCAACGAGGCCCCTCCATCGCTCCGTTATAAGGTAACGTTTTGACTAGAGCTTTTTTTCAACAGTCACGTATCTTAAACCTTCCACTACACTCATTTTCTTTTCTGAAGTGCGAGTTATCACAAAGACCTGACTCACTTAGCTCAGTGTGAATTTTAATGCAAGTATATCATACCAGAATCGAGTTACCTTGGTACCCTCCGTGCAACCCTCGATTCGCCCGAGATCGTTATAATTATCCTTGAGTAATGCTGGTATTATCAAATTGCAGACAGTACATCGGATGTGGAAACATCGACTTCTCTTGTGCTTCTTGCAGTGAAAAGGCCACTGCATTGAATTCTTCAGTATCCTTTTCAAGAGGATAAATCATAGACTTCAATTTTTAAACAGTGATAACATAACTAATCACGTGGCAGTCCTGTTGGGTCTGCCTATCATTCCCCAGTCTTCTGGTTGACGTGTTTAACTGTAACTATATTCCATTTAAAGTAAACCTTAGTGTTTATCTATAAAACCCCGTGTTGAAGTACGGCCCTCAGCCCAACTGTTATTTTTTTTCCTATCAAGTTTCCTGCCTGGCCTAGCAAACTGCAGTCAGATTTTCAAGGTTTATCAGTAAGCCCCCCTGTTCACAAGCTAGACCCCAGATTGGACCCCTGAACAAGGAATACAGTAAGTAGACCAGGTAAGAACTTAAAAGTGGCATCCTCTTACCGAGTATGCAAATTGCTTTGCAATTATCAGCGAAATAGCAACTGCTAGCTGGTCTGCATAATTAGAGACGACCCTGATATATTATCATACCACCTCCACTTTAAGCACAATCAAGCAAGTTCCCACACCCTAAGTACGATGTTATTGTTTTTAGCTTATCATAGGTGCGAATAAAACCGTAACTGTGTACATTGTTAGGAAACAATAGGCCCCGTGCATGCTAACAAGATTTTTCATGGGGAAGAGAGAGCGTATCTTCCAAAAAACACAAGAATTGTGACTAATGCATGGTAGTATGCATGTCTTAACCGCTATGACTAACTAAGCAGTGAAATACGAATATAAGTGGTAAAGAAAGGAAATAGTGAGCTTATTTCCTCCATTTGCCCTGGACAATTTGTTGCCCTAGGAGAGCTGTTAATCAGCTCAGTGGTTTGGTAAAACTAAGGTATACTTTTTTTTTTGTCCAAAAATTAGGTAGGTACGCCATAAAATTCGGGCCTCGAATTATAGTCCAGCCAGAAATTTTTCCCTTCGCTGGAGTATCTCTCTCTCTCTCTCTCTCTCTCTCTCTCTCTCTCTCTCTCTCTCTCTCTCTCTCTCTTCGTAGCAAAAGCACTAGGTTTTCGTAAAAATAATCATTTTGTTGTGTTCAAGAAAAAAAGATATCATCTCATTTGCTAACACGTGAGCCATTGTAAACCCCGAACTCATTGCCTTTGAATGCCATTTTAACTATAAGTAATCGAGAGAATTTCTACGCATTCAAAAATCCCGAGCGCCAAACTGGGAAAAACGTTCCAAGAGCGTTCGTCTTTTTCATAACTTTTCGCGCGAGATTTCGCTCACAACGAACAGCACGTGTTTCACCAAGTTGCCCCCCCCCCCCCCACACACACACACACCCGCCTTGTCAAATACCACGCAAGTGCGACTATTGTGTTAATAACCATACTATTCAGGTAAGGGCCACTCAGGCAACTTTCATATTTAAATAAAGTAAGTAGACTGAGGACTTGACCATAAGGAAAATATTCAACCCGTGCATGTTAGTTACAAGCATTTTGTACTCGTCATATCAGGGAGGATTTATTTACTTCGCCTCGGCGCTGACATTTGGAACAGCGTCATATTCTTTGCATTTGGTTACCTTCGTACTGCGCTCAACTCAGTTCTTTTGCTAAGTAAGGGCGTGTGTCACCGATACTGGCATAATAAATCCGTTCAATTACGAACGCCTACATTCTATGGACACGCTATATTTATTCCTTTGAGAATTTTCCCCCTTTGTCCAAGAACACGCCAGAGTCGTTCACTCACGAACCTGATTTACGTTCTCAGAACATCTCGAATTCGTTCAATAACGTTCTAGGACCCGCCAGAGTCGTTCACTTATGAACCTTTACATTCTAGAGCACGTTTGAGTCGTTCACTTACGAGCCTTACTTACGTTCTCAGAACACGCTAGAGTCGTTCCCTTACTAACCTTTACCAATTAAGTAATCATCTTACTTAATTTTTACTCATTCAGTGCGGGTTAATATCTCTTTCTTAGAAAAGAAAATTATTACTGGATCTACAAAGTAGAGTAAAAGTCATACGTGATGTTTTTTTTCTAATTGACGTTGATCTTTCGCAGGGTTCTTACATTTTGAGTTCTGAGGACCCTTGCAATCCGTGCAATTAAGAACCTTACGTTCAAGAACCCATTACGCTCTTCAAGCTAATAGTTAACTTCATTTAAGAGCACGCTCTTCGAACTATTTATTAACTACATTCAACTAAGAACCTGTTACGCTCTTCAAGCTACTAGTACTTTAATTTAAAAGCTCGTTCTTCGAACCATTTATTAATTACATTCATCTAAGAACTCATTAAGCTCTTCAAGCTACTAGTTACTTTAATTTAAGAGCACGTTCTTCGAGCCGTTTATTAATTATGTTCAACTGAGAACCCATTAAGCTCTTCAAGCTATTAATATTTCATTTAAAAACACGTTCTTCGAACTATTTATTAATTACGTTCAACGAAGAACCCATTGAGCTCTTCAAGCTATTAGTGCTTCATTTAAGAGCACGTCCTTCGAACTACTCATTAATTACATTCAATTAAGAATACATTAAGCTCTTCAAGCTACTAGTTACTGCATTTAAGAGCACGTTCTCCAACCATCTTACATAAGGAACTGTCCTTTGAACCTGCGAATTACACTCAGTTGGGATAATAGAGCCTGGCCCCCTGTAAAAAGAAAACTTCCCTCGACGCCTCGTCAATGCGGCTTCTTACTCCAACGACATCACCGCCCTTGTCACCGCCGGGGAAACCATGGTGCTCAAGGGCCAAGAACTGCTAGGTTGAGTCGATAAAAAGGAGAAAGAAAGAGAAGTTAAGGAAGAAAGAGAGAGGCAAGAAAGAGAAGTCAAGGAAGAAAGAGAGAGGCAAGAAAGAGAGCAAGCCAGGCTAGACAGGTTAGCTAAGGAAGAACGGGATTGAGCCCATGAGCTCGCCCTGGCTGTCCAAGGGGTCCATAGCCCTGTAACCACGCCTTCACTGTCCTCTATCACTGCCACCAGCTCCATGATGCCAAAATGGAATGACCCAGAGCCTGAGGCCTGACTCGACCAAATGGAAGAGGTCCTCAGGAATTTCAAGTCCCAGCCCACAGAAATCCCTATGCTGCTGTCAAAACATCTGGAGGGAAAAGGCCAAACCACATTCCCCTCCATCCTGTTAGCAGACCATGGAAATCTTGTGGAGGTCCGGTAGGCCATAATCAAGGCCTATGAGCTCACCCCTGAAAGATGGAGACAACGTTGGAGAGGACACCCAAAGGAGGCAGGTCAAATATGGGCCGACTGGGCATGCTATAAGTCCCGCGCGCTCAAGCAGTGGCTAGAATCCCACAACACTACCTCTGGTAACTTTTGAATTGAATATAACAGAACCTTTCGGCCTAACCGCATGAGTGCCACACCTGGCACAGTGCTATTGTCATCACCATTGGCAGTGCCATAGGGGCTGCACCTTCTGGCTGCCTTTTGTTGCCCTATGGGGCTAAAGAATGAACCTAGCCAGCCTTCATAGGCTAAGAAATGTATTTGTGGCATATTAGTCAAAACTTTTACTTACTCTTGCATCTGTCCTTTATTTTACTTGTGACTTCACATACTTGACTGTCTTCCATTGCACTTAGTTTTGTACCGCAAGGCACCCATGTTGTTAGTGCCACATCTGGCACCATGCTGCCTCATACAAGTATCATGGCATCACCTAACCTAAGTCCATTGTAATGCCTCCTCAAGGGCCCCTAACAGCATGACTTTGGACTGTCAAAGTTACCTTACTAATTAATTGCATGTCTAACTTGAAGTTTTAATGCTGTACTAATCCTATTATTGTTCTCAATGTTGTTACCTAGTTTCGTGAAATATTAATTCACAGACCTTTTAATTCTGTATTTGCTACAGTGCTGCTTTAACACAATAACACGAGAGATATATGATTTTAACTTGCAGTGTAATGTAAACTACATCAGTTCCAATTTAAAAATCAGTGATATGCACTTTGCTTTTGATTAATTGCAGAATAATTTATTTTTCTAAAATGTATGTAACCACAAAAGGGAAGTAGAGAGTTATCAGTTTGTCCAGTTGAGTTTGCTTAGTTGTTGACATTTCCACCCAATTCAAGGTATAACTGTCAACTTTGTGGGGAGCTGTTAAATGGGAATCCACTTCTGAAAGCCCCAAAATAACGTAATTTCGCACTGATACCTAGCTGAGGAGGGCGTGAGAAACTCAGCCCCTATGTAAATTTCTCTCCATGCTCCCCTTTTGGTGCATCTGTTTATCTTCTCTAAAGACCTGGTGACAGCTTGAATTACCTCTTTTCAGATAAAAGGTGAATGGAGACGAAGTCTGCTGAAAATCCACCAGAAAGGTTGAGTTCCCCATAAAAACTGGCGAACATGGATTGCCAGAAGTCACCAGGATTTGGGAAAGGTCCTAACATAGAAAACGAGGACACGACCGCCATTCTTGCAATGACAGTGATCTCTGGGAGAAACAAGAAAATAAGCCTCCTAGGTCATAGAAGGCAAGAACCATCGGCCATCGCTCTCAGAACACCCCCGTCAATAGACTGAACACATGACCCCTTGCATGCTCCTCAGTGAGCTGACCACTCCAGGTGGTCACCTTTTTGACCACCCAGTTGCATTACCCATGCATTTTCCCATTAAACTCATCCCTCCAGAACTGGTGAAATTCGACGAGGCCCCTCCACTGCTCCGTTATAAGATAAAGTCCTGACTAGAGGTTTTTTCAACAGTCACGTATCTTAAACCTTCCACTGCAGTTATTTTCTTTCCTGAAGTGTGAGATATCACAAAGACCTTACTCACTTAATTCAGTGTGAATTTTAATGCAAGTATTTCATACCAGAATCAAGTTACCTTGGCATCCTCTGTGCAACCCTCGATTCGCCTGAGATCGTTATAATTATCCTTGTGTAACCGCTGGCATTATCGTATTACAGACGGTACATCAGCTGTGGAAACATCGACTTGTCTTGTGCTTCTTGCAGTGAAAAGGGCACTGCAATCAATTCTTCAGTATCCTTTTCAAGAGGATAAATCATAGACTATTCAATTTTTAAACAGTGATAGCATAACTAACCAAGTGGCAACCCCATTGGCTCTGCCTATCATTCCCCAGCCTTCTGATTGATGTGTTTAATTGTAACTGTATTCCATTTAAAGTAAACCTAAGTGTTTATCTGTAAAGCCCCTTGTTGAAGTACGGCCCTCAGCCCAACTGTTTTTTTGTTTTTAAGTTTCCTGCCTGACCTAGCAAATTGCAGTTAGATTTTTAAGGTTTATTAACCCTTTAACGCCGAAGCCCTATTTTCAAAAACGTCTCCCGTATGCCGACGGCCTCCGTGAGGTAGCGCCGAAGCGGAAAAATTGTCTTTTTTCAAAAAATCACAGCGCGCTTAGTTTTCAAGATTAAGAGTTCATTTTTGGCTCCTTTTTTTCTCATTGCCTGAAGTTTAGTATGCAATCATCAGAAATGGAAAAAAATATTATGATATATAAATATTGGAATATATGACAGCGAAAAAAAAACTCGTATATAATTGTATACAAATCGCGCTGTAAGGAAACCGGTTAAAGCTAATGAGTTAATTTTTTTTAGTTGTATTTTACACTAAATTTTGATGATTTTGGTATATAAAATATTGTAAAACGATTAAAGCAACACAGAGAAAATATTATCACAAAATGATGCATGAATTTGTAACTCGCGGACGTAAAAAAAAGTTTTTTTCAAAAATTCAAAAAAAAATCAAAATATTGTGCTAGAGACTTTCCAATTCTGCCAAAATTAAGGAATTTTATTTAATATTACTAGACTGTAAGTTTTTTTTCGCTTACAATTGCATTTCTGAACCATTTCGATCGAGTTAAAGTTGACCGAAGGTTGATCTTTTTCTATTTATCGTTATTTCGATGTAAATATTAATAAACTATGAAGAGCTAAAGGAATGATTTATTTTTTTTTTATTCTAAATGAAATTGCGCACATTTTGATGTATAACACTTTATGTAACGAATAATATGAAACGGCGAAAAAATTACGGCAAACTGACGCAAGAAATGCCATGATTTTCAGCGGAGTCCGCGCGCGCGGAGCGAAGGATTTTTTTTTTTCAAAAATTCACCAAAAATCTAAATATTGTGCTAGAGACTTTCCGTTTGTTGCAAAATGAAGGTAAATGATTGATTGTTACTCGAATGTAATAATTTTGGCTTACGGATGCGTTTTTCGATCATTTCGGTCGAGTCAAAATTGACCGAATGTTAAAATTTTGTCAGTTATCTTGATTTCGGCGAAAATATTAAAAAAAACTGTGATGAGCTAAAGGAATTATTTATTTTTTGTTGTATTCTAAATGAAATTGCGCACATTTTTATGTATAAAACTTTATGTAACGAATAATATGAAACGGCGAAAAAATTACGGCAAGCAGACGCAAGAAATGCCATGATTTTCAGCAGAGTCCGCGCTCGCGGAGCAAAGGAAATTTTTTTTTTTTTTAACTCACCAAAAGTCTAAATATTGTGCTAGAGACTTTCCGTTTGTTGCAAAATGAAGGTAAGTGATTAATTGTTACTCGAATGTAATAATTTTGGCTTACGGATGCGTTTTTCGATCATTTCGGTCGAGTCAAAATTGACCGAATGTTAAAATTTTGTCAGTTATCTTGATTTCGGCGAAAATATTAAAAAAAACTGTGATGAGCTAAAGGAATTATTTATTTTTTGTTGTATTCTAAATGAAATTGCCCACATTTTTATGTATAAAACTTTATGTAACGAATAATATGAAACGGCGAAAAAATTACGGCAAGCAGACGCAAAAAATGCCATGATTTTCAGCGGAGTCCGCGCGCGCGGATCGAAGGAAAAATTTGTTTTTCAAAAATTCACCAAAAATCTAAATATTGTGCTAGAGACTTTCCGTTTGCTGCAGAATGAAGGTAATTTATTGATTGTTACTCGAATGTAGTAATTATTGCTTACGGATGCGTTTTTCGATCATTTCGGTCGAGTCAAAGTTGACCGAATGTTAAATTTTGTCAGTTATCGTTATTTCGTCGAAAATATTAAAAAACTATGAAGAGGTAAAGGAATTATTTATTTTTTGTTGTATTCTACATGAAATTGCGCACATTTTGATGTATAACACTTTATGTAACGAATAATATGAAACGGCGAAAAAATTACGGCAAGCTGACGCAAGAAATGACATGATTTTCAGCGGATTCCGCGTGCGCGGAGCGGAGGAAATTATTTTTTTCAAAAGTTCACCAAAAATCTAAATATTGTGATAGAGACTTTCCGTTTGTTGCAGAATGAAGGTAAATGATTGATTGTTACTCGAATGTAATACTTATGGCTTACGGATGCGTTTTTCGATCATTTCGGTCGAGTCAAAGTTGACCGAATGTTAAAATTTTGTCAGTTATCGTGATTTCGGCGAAAACATTAAAAAACTGTGAAGAGCTAAAGGAATGATTTATTTTTTGTTGTATTCTAAATGAAATTGCGCACATTTTGATGTACAACATTTATGTAACGAATAATATGAAACGGCGAAAAAATTACGGCAAGCTGACGCAAGAAATGCCATGATTTTCAGCGGAGTCCGTGCGCGCGGAACGAATTAATTTTTTTTTTTTTTTTAATTCACCAAAAATCTAAATATTGTGCTAGAGACTTTCCGTTTGTTGCAAAATGAAGGTAAATGATTGATTGTTGCTCGAATGTAATAATTTTGGCTTACGGATGCGGTTTTCGATCATTTCGGTAGAGTCAATGTTGACCGAATGTTAAAATTTTGTCAGTTATCGTGATTTCGGCGACAAATATTAAGAAACTGTGAGGAACTAAAGGAATGATTTATTTTTTGTTGTATTTTACATGACAT
The DNA here is from genome assembly GCA_039081455.1 of Macrobrachium rosenbergii. Lineage (NCBI taxonomy): Eukaryota > Metazoa > Arthropoda > Malacostraca > Decapoda > Palaemonidae > Macrobrachium > Macrobrachium rosenbergii. The sequence continues at coordinate 5,387,490 of JANJGK010000050.1, forward strand.
TGCGCACATTTTGATGTATAACACTTTATGTAACGAATGATATGAAACGGCGAAAAAATTAGGGCAAGCTGACGCAAGAAATGACAGGTTTTTCAGCGGAGTCCGCGCGCGCGGAGAGGAGGAAATTTTTTTCTTTTCAAAAATTCACCAAAAATCTAAATATTGTGCTAGAGACTTTCCGTTTGTTGCAAAATGAAGGTAAAGGATTGAATATCACCAGAACATGAGACTTTTTGCTTACCCAAAAGAGACCCATGTAAAAAAAAATTATATAATATATATATATATATATATATATATATATATATATATATATATATATATATATATATATATATATATATATATATATATATATATATATATATATATATATATATATATATATATATATATATATATATATATATATATATATATATATATATATATATATATATATATATATATATATATATATATATATATATATATATATGTACTACATATATACAGACATTCATACATAAACACATGTAAATTATATTGTATTTTACTTTGTTACGAAAACATAACTAAAAGTAATGGTTGTGAAAAACTTTGTTTTTGCATAAAACGAAATAATATACAAAACAGCAATGAATACAGATATATAAAAACTTGTAATAAATATAAAACTAAAAATAAATTCAATGCAGAATACTCACTCGTAAATATAAAACTAAAAATAAATTCAATGCAGAATACTCACTCGTAAATATAAAACTAAAAATAAAATCAATGCAGAATACTCACTCGTAATCCTGACTCTTCGTGCTGCTCCTGTTTTCTCCCTCCTCCATTGAAGAGTCTTGCATTTTTTTCCTCCCGACATGACGGGGCACAAGTGGAGGAGGGAGACGCGCGCCCTTACTGCTGGTGGGCCGCCCTTCGGCGGCTCGCTGCGCCCTCCGGTGTCGCTAGGGCAGGCACACTCCAGTAAATAACCGCATTGTGGTACTTGCGGTTAGACTCCTCTAACCTGCAAAGTGCTACCTTGCAGGTGCGACACACGTACCGGCTGTCTCTCCTTTTGCCATTCATATGGCACACCCGGCACCATTTCTGTTTGCCCCTTCTATTAGCTCCAGTGTGTGATCTCCTGGCTGCAGCCGACACACAGGGTCGGCTACCCGACGGGACACTGGAATTCGAGGGGCGGCGGCATCTTCAGAGGCGGCGTCATCATCAAGGTCGGCGGCAGCAGGGGCGGCGTCGGCAGGATCAGGATTTCTGAGGTCGGGGTACCTAGCGACATCTACCCTTTCCTCTCGGGGCTGAGCTGGAGCTCGGGGCAGGGGGGCGGCGTTGGAAGGCCACTCCTCCGGATCGAAGTTTATGAGGGCATTCCCAGCCACCTCAAGAAACTGGATGTGGGTCAACCTCCGAGCGTCCGAATTATACACACAGTAAATGATGTAGGCATTCCGGAGGGCCAACTGAAGGAGGTATTTGAGGAGCTTCTGTGTCCACCTCCTGGTTCTCCTGGCGAAGGGATAATACTGGATGAGTTGATCAAAGAGATCAACTCCTCCCATATGCCTGTTGTAGTGTCCGATGACAGTAGGGCGCTGGACACGAAACTCCTCAAACATAACTCGGCCCTGCCAGCGTGTCTTCTTCCGCTGGGTGATCTCTTTTTGGATGGGCTCATGACTCGTCGTAATCATGGGCACGACTCGGACCCCCTTCCAACAGATGATGAAGACATCTCCCTTCCGCCGCCACTCTGTCTCTCCTCTTGCAAGATGTTGCGGGTGGCTAGCAAACCTCTTGAGGACATTCGGGGCCCCACGCACCAACCGAAGGGTACCACTGACGTGCACACCTGCTTCATACAGTTCCTGGGCCAGGGATACCGAGTTATAATAATTATCCATAAACAGGTGGTATCCCTGGTTACGGAAACGATTCACAAGACCGAAGACAGTGTCACGCAGCGTGGAGAAGACCCCAGAATACACCAAGAAGTCCACGACGTATCCAGTGTTGGCTTCCGTAATAAAAAATAACTTTACACCATATTTCTTTGGCTTCTTCTGGTTGTACACTTTTATACTTAGACGCCTTTTCCATGGCATCATACCCTCATCCAAAGAAAGGTTCTTCGAAGGAACCACGAGAGTCTGGCACCATTCACGAATGAACTCCAACACTGGGCGGACTAAGATGAGGCGGTCGGGGTTATTCCGGGGTATAGCCCTTCGGTTGAAGGCATTGAAATACCTGTCCAACGCCAGGAAACTATCACGGGACATAATGCCGGCCACATTGGGCATACTTAAAAAAAAATTCCGCCTTCAATATTGCCTGACGTCGGCAGCAGGCATCATTCCAAAGAATATGTGGAGCCCCAAAAAATGCGCCATGTCCGTGAGGTTGCAGCCCTGCCAGCGGTGCGACAACGTCGTCTGCAATTCCTCACGGCAGTACCGAGCGTAATCTGCCGTCTCCGCAACCAGGAATTCCAGCAATTCCCGCGTCAGGAAAAGCTGAATGAACCCCAGTGCCGTGAGAGGCACAGGGACGGTCAGTCCAGGTACTGCCGTGAATGGGTGCATGTTAGGTGGGGTGGGGTCCTCCAACCACACTCATCACTTTCGGACGAACGGCCTTCACCCGAGCTGCCGCGACGTTGCGACCTTCTACGCGTTTGCGCTCGCGCACACGCACGTGCACGGGCACGTCTTCGCACTCCCACACTCCCAGCTGGGCCGTCTCCTTCACTTTCGCCATCACTTTCGGTATCGTCCCCACCAGCCACAATTGGGGCATCTTCCTCCTCCTCCATCTCACTTTCTCCCTCATAAGCACTAAAACCACTAAATTCTAGTTCACTTTACTCCTGTGGATCCCGTACGGACATTGGGGGCAAACACTCGTCATCGCTGACATCAGGCGTGATGTCCTCATCGCTAGATGACCAGCTACCACCGAAATCAGGACTTCCCACCTGCTCTCGATCGAGCTCCGACAAGTACTCGTCTATGTCCTTCTGTTGGAGGCCTCCCAAATGTTTTCGGATGCCCCTCAGGACACCCCGATGCTTCCTAGGGGTCGTAAAAGGAACGGGATGTGGTCCTTGGTTGCCATAGGTCACACGTGGGCGAACAACACGCTGCTGAGAAGCTGGGTCACTTTGGTTGCTGGGTCCTTCTCCAGCATCCCAGTCTAAAACTCGCCTCACACTCTCACTTCCGACAGGCAGTATGCGCCTTTCACGGTCCTGACGCCTTTGTGACATCTCTGCAAACGTTCTGTTGCAGCATGAATACGCTAACACTTGCAAAAGTTCAACAAAACACGTCTGCGCCAAAATATCGCTCCCGCAAGGTGATGCTCTGATGCTCTCTGATGTGAGAAGGGGGGAATTCGTGCATGCGCATCTGGGTGACGCTCAGAAACCAAACAACAGCTGGATCCGTGAACTCCCAGCATCCGCCGAGGCGCGGGATTTGAAATCTTCCGCAAACTAGGCGTATAATTATTTTTCCGCGAATATTTAAAAAAAGTGTTCATTAGCTAGACCCAGATTGGACACTTGAATAAGGAATGCAGTAAGTAGGCCAGGTAAGAGCTAAAAAAAAAAAAAATATATATATATATATATATATATATATATATATATATATATATATATATATATATATATATATATATATATATATATATATATATGTGTGTGTGTGTGTGTGTGTGCGTATATATATATATATATATATATATATATATATATATATATATATATATATATATATATATATATATATATATATATATATATATATATATATATATATATATATATATATATATATATATATATATATATATATATATATATATATATATATATATATATATATATATATATATATATATATATATAAATATATATATATATATATATATATATATATATATATATATATATATATATATATATATATATATATATATATATATATATATATATATATATATATACATACATACTTCTTAACTAATCAAAATCATTAAAAATATCTTTTCAGCCTGAAAAGATATTTATCAAGACCTTTTTGTTCTTGTTATGTATATAGTTTAGTCAAATGTCAAAAGTGAAGTTAAATATTCTTTTATAACTCGTATTTATAAAAATGCAAAAAAAAAAACAATATAAAAACAATCATTGTTCGCAAATATGTATCAGGGCTTCATAATTTTCCAAGTATAATAGTTTTAGTTCATATATTCTATGTGTATATATATCTTCACCAGCTATATTTATTCTCTCTCTCTCTCTCTCTCTCTCTCTCTCTCTCTCTCTCTCTCTCTCTCTCTCTCTCTCCTATCATCTCATTACCTCTCTTTTGAAGTATATATCACATGACATTTAATATTCAAACCCAAATGACAGATACGAAAAATAAAGTACGTTCCAATCCGTAGGGAAAATGTTTCCAATATTTTACAAATATAAGCAAGCTTCTGAAAACTGTTCCAGGCAACTGTTTGTATCAGATGGATAGGCCAGCACACTGACTGCATCTCAACTATAAAAAGCAAAAGGAATAAACAGAACTGCGGAAAAATATACAGTTGATTCATTGCACTTTCATATTGCTCGACTGTTCAATTTTGTCCTTTAATTTTGATATTTTTTTCGTACCCAGAGAGAGAGAGAGAGAGAGAGAGAGAGAGAGAGAGAGAGAGGTTACGAGGGGGTGGTGGTGTGTCCACTGCGACAACTACCAACCAAGAGTTGTTAGCGCCTAGGTAATGCTTCAATAAACGAGGATTTACAACCATAAATTCACAACACATTGAAACGAGGAAAAGACGAAGAGAGAGAGAGAGCACTGACCACATTTCTTTTCATATTTTACTGATAAATGACGTAGAGGAAGTTGGATAGGATTGTGTTGTGAGGTAAAATAGAAGAACTCTTTGTGACTATACGAAAGTGTTTTTGAAATCGGGAAAGTAAATTTTTATTTATATTTCAGGTACATTTCCAGCTTTTGGTAAATAAAGAATCATGAAAGCTTTAACTTTCAGGCATGACAGAATTTTTTTAATGTAAAAAAGTGGGCACTAATGTCCCTTGGACACTATACAGTAGGTCAGGCTAAACAAACACCACACACAAGAAGATAGGAATTTATAGGTGACCTCAGTCCCAGTCCCCTTTCAGAGTGAAAGAAAAAAGAATATTAAAAAATTTTGTGTGATATAAGCACCAGAAAAATATATTTTCAAAATGCAGTGGTTTTTATTCGAAGAATTTCGATAGACTGATGTTATTCAAAGATAAATGTTTCTACTAATTCCATAAGGTTATAAATAATTCCACAAGGTTATAAATAATTCCATAAGGCCACAACCTTACAGAATATCCAGTTAATATAAAGAATTTGTTAAGAAAATTCGTTTCTAATTTTCGTTCCATTATGTTTCATATCTCCAAATGTACAAGTGTAAACACTCCGTGATATTCGTGACCCTTGACTTATAACCCTAGTCTGAAATAGAACTCAGACGATTAATTAAAGCGAATCATAACCGTAATCTATCTCCATTTAGTGGAAAATTTATCTTAATTCTTGCACCTTTAAGGGAAGAGTGGGATGAATTTCATTAGGATTCAGAATGAGTATTTTGCAGAGGATTCTTGCAACATACTCCGGTAGAAGCTTCGAGTGCAACTTTTTGCAGAGCATATGTTGCAACATACTTCGTTACAAAGCGTGAACCTGTTTCCCTTTATTGAATGTTTATTCGGATTGAAGTTTACTTTTTTTGGTAAACTCTACGAATATACTGAAATTCCAACGTAGTTTAATTCCGAAAATGCACACATACAGATACATACATACAGTATATATGTACACACACACACACACACACACACACACACACACACACACACACACATATATATATATATATATATATATATATATATATATATATATATATATATATATATATATATATATATATATATATGGATGTATGTGTGTGCGTAGTTTAAACATACACTCTGAAACTCATTGACAATTTCAACTAAACTTAGTATACATATGGGGGAAAGACATCACTGGCATCAAATGGGGGGTGTGGGAAGGTGGTGAAATGTAAAAATTACAGAAAACAATAGATAATAGTGTCTAATCCATAGTTTTTGAGGTCACTGAAATGAATAGTGAAACTCCAGAAGCCCCTTACGTCCAAGTTCAGCCCTAGGTAAGGTGGGGTGAGAAGGGGTGAAAATGACAGATATTAGAGTCTAATCCATAGTTATCGAGATCGCTGGGATAAATAGAGACACTCTCGATGCCCTTCAAGTACAAGTTCAGCCCCGATAGGAATAGGAGTGTACGAAGTGGTTAAATATAAAATGTCAAAAATGCTGGGCACTGTAACTGAAGCAACTATCTTAACTGGAATGAGGAGAGAGAGAGAGAGAGGAGAAGAGAGAGGAGAGAGAGAGAGAGAGAGAGAGAGAGAGAGAGAGAGAAGAGAGAGAGAGGAGAGAGAGAGAGAGAGTTTATCGGTTGTCATTCAGAGATTTCCAGGGCAGCGGCAGGGTTGGTCAGCTAGTGTGTGTGTATTTTATATATATATATATATATATATATATATATATATATATATATATATATATATATATATATATAGAGAGAGAGAGAGAGAGAGAGAGAGAGAGAGAGAGAGAGAGAGAGAGAGAGAGAGAGAGAGAGAGAGGACAGGAGTTGTTGGCGCAGCAGGCCGCAGCATATATTAGGACAGGGTGACAAGGAGACGGTCAGTCATCTATTGGTAATATTCTTTTGCCGACTCGTTTCGTAACACATAGTGACATCATCAAGGCTAAAAGAGAAGATACACAAATAAAATACTTGTAATAAAACTAACAACTTCAAGAGTCTCAACATGCTATATCAGTATACATTAGAACAAGACAATCCAGGAAAAGCACCTGTTAGACTAAAAGTTGGAGATTGAATGACTAAAAGGGAAAAGGAAAACGACAAAGAAAACCGGCTCTCAAGCCAGATACAAGTGTACAGAGGTGGTGTGTGAGTTCAACTTGGGCACTAACTGCGTAATAAATAACGATTCTAAAATGAGCAGTTCGTGTGGATGACTTGTTTGGCCCATAAACAGAGAAGTCAGAATAATTAATACTGGTATTACATATATTTGAATGATTTCGAATATCAGAGAATTCTTGGATTGGACAATTTGCAGCCAGTACGATGACTAGCACCTTTATGTGAAATTGCTTTGACCCTCAGCAATCGTTTAGTCGACATAATGACAGTTTTAACACTTTCGTTTTTAGAAAAAAGGCTTTTACTGGTCTGGGTTCGAACTTTAATAGTGATTGTTTTTTTATCATTTTAAACTAAGTTCAATTTTTACTCTCCTCCACCGGGCTTGTACTCTAACCTCTTCATGTGTCTCTTATCATAAAGAAATAATGTTCTTGCCCAAATATTTTAATGATAATTGGTTTCCATCTCATGCTTTCTTTAAACACTAAGAATTTCTTAAAGAAATTGTCTGACTCGGCTGTTATAAGTACAGTACCAAGGAAGAAACTCTATGCAATCACCCCATACATCTGAAACGATAAATTTAGAAGTAATCTTATGTCGTCAATAGAAAAACATTTTAATGTTACAAGTCATTCTAATACCAAAAAATCTACTTACACTAGGGTCTATTTTTGAAATTAGGGATAAAATCTGCCCAATAACGCAATCTTCAGTCATATATAAATATACTTGCCCCAGATGTAATTTGGTGACTTACATGGATCGACTAAACGATTGCTGAGGGTCAGAGCAGATTCACATAAAAGTGTTAGTCATCGTACTGGTTGCAGGTTGTCCAATCCAAAATTTTCTAATATTGGAAATCTTTCAAATTATATGTAATACAAGTATTAATTACTCCGACTTCTCTGTTTTGGGCCAAATAAGTCATCCACACGAACTGCTCATTTTAGAATCATTATTTATTAGACAGTTAGTGCCCAAGTTGAACTCACACACCACCTCTGTCCAGTTGTATCGGGCTTGAGAGCCAGTTTTCATTGTCGTTTTCATTTTCCCTTTTAGTCATTCAGTCTTCAACTTTTAGCCCAGCAGGTGCTTTTTCTGAATTGTCTTGTTTTAATGTATATTTATATAGCATATTGAGACTCTTGAGGTCGTTAGTTTTATTCCTTGTATTTTATTTTGTGTAATTTTCTCTTTTAGCCTTGATGATGTAACTGTGTTACGAAAACGCTTCAGCAAAATAAATATCACCTACAGATGGCCGACTGTCTCCTTGTCACCCTTTCCTGATATATATATATATATATATATATATATATATATATATATATATATATATATATAATATATATATATATATATATATATATATATATATATATATATATTTAT
>JANJGK010000050.1:5396051-5418551 GCA_039081455.1 Macrobrachium rosenbergii
AGGGAAATCAGCCCACAGAGAGAGAGAGATAAGTAACAGGAAAAGGTGATGAACAAATGAGGGAACAGAAATTCAAACCGATACACCTGAATTCAGGAGACGTCAACAGAAAGTTGGAAAGAATTTATTCTTCGCTTAATCATTTGAGGGTCAAAATATTCCATAATTGCACTTGGCAAACTGTTTCACGTTTTAGTTGCAGCCAAAATAAAACTCCGAGCAAACTAACTAGTATTAAGCGTGATGCTAGAAAACGACACACTGTTTGTAGCAGCAGTTTGCCTAGTGTTGCAAGCAAAAACAGGTAGGTTAGGCAGAGAGTGTTTGCCGTTGTGGTACATTTTATGCAACAATCATAATGAACTCACTTTACGTCTATACCACAAGTCAACAATAAGAGTTGGCAAAATAAACTTGACTGATGGCATAACCATCGAAGAGTCTGAGATGACTGTCAGAACCCGAGACCCCACTGAAGAACAGTTATTCAAACAAGGAAGAAGAAAAGAGTTGAAATAAGAAAGAAAACAAGAAGAAAATTGTGAAAACAAGGACAAAAAAAGTTAAAACAAGAAACAGAGTTAAAACAATTAAAGTTTAAGACAAGAAAGGATTTAAAACAAAGAAGAAGAGTTAAAACACTTAGATATAATAGCTCTGTCAGGAAAATTCGAAACAAATTCAGCAAGATACGAACTTTTTGAGAAACAGAGGAAGCAATATTTCGCATATGCCTCTGAAAAGGCAATTTCTTATCAAAACTTACAGCTAGGATCCTAAAAGAGTCACTGACATTTTAAACCGTACCATTTAAATGTAAATGTTTTGGATAGACTATCTCATACTTTGAGTTAGAAGGGTTAAGCTTCACGCCCGAAAACCTACTCCACTCACGAATGCGTGCCAGATCTCTATTCAAGGATTCTGTAAAGTCTCCCCTGAAACTCGTTCTCCTCCGCTCCGTTTTCTGTGAGGGACCTTCCAGCCGTCACCTTGGAAGGCTCCGCGACCCGAGGTCGTCGGGTCGCGGTCATCGGAAGTGTTCTGCTGTTGATTTATGTAAAAACAAGGCCAGTTGGCATTAATAACTTATTATTATTTATTGTAACATTTGTCTGGCAGGTCATATTCCATGCCTTAGATTTAGTTTCTTAAGGATGTATATTTGTATCTGTATAATTGGTTGACCCAGGTCACACATCTGCCCTTTATGCACTGGGCCTTCATGCAGATAAGGCCGCAGTCCTTTTTAGAAAGTTGTATATGTTTTTTTGTTAATAAATCAGTTTCATTGTTCCTGTTATCGTATTTTTGGACAACCTTACATTGGTGACCCAAGGAGTATTTCTCCGAGCCATTAACGGACTAACTACGGCGCTTAGTTTTGGCTCGGATGAAAACTTCACGCCCCTAACGGACTTGATATGGCGCCCACTGGGCGTTCGGGCGTTCCGACTCTCGTCGGTAGGTCTCCCGCACCATTAGCGGACTAATTACGGCGTACTCCTTGTACGTTTTGGTGCTCGAGACATTGATAAGGTTGAACAAAAACAAACATGACAGACAGATCTGTTACACTCGGTCCCTCGGTAGCTGACGCACCAGGAGACATCCTGCCTCACTCGCTCCTGCGTACCTCTATGCCAGGGCCGACACCTACCCCCCGCAACCTGTCCGTCTCCCGAATCTTGCCTGTTCCCGCGCCGCGTGCACCAGAGCAGCTGAAGGTCGCCCCGACCGTCCGACTCCCCCCTTACACCCGGGACGACCCTGAGGGATGGTTCTACAGGGTAGAAGGGAACTTCCGAGTTGCCGGTCTGACGGATGCTGTCCTCCAGGCCGATATTGCCATCAATGCCCTGCCCGAGGAAATCTATAAGAAGGTCGCGACGTGGCTCCGCTCCCTGGGGGACCCAGTAACGTTCCTCCGGCTTAAAGATAAGCTCCTCGAGACCTGCACAGCGTCGGCCTCCGAGAGGGCATCCCGCCTGATGGACCTTGCCCTCAACCCCAGGAGAGACGGGGACCCCAGGGACATAATGAACGCCATCGAGGACCTCCTCTACCTCCCCGACACGGACAGCTACGGCCTGCGGAGACAGGTCGACCTGTCAACAGAAATCTTCCTGCGTCAGCTACGCCCAGAGGTCCGATCCCAGATCCCGGACCCCTTCAGCCTGCCCCGGGACATCCTCGTCGAGACTGCGCACCGCCTGACGGAGGTTGTACGTGCGACCAGGGAGACTACAGCTGCAGTGTCCTCCACCAACGCCATCCTCCTTCAAGAAGTCCCTGAAGATCCCATCTGCGCTGTCATCAAGAAAAAGCCACCCCACCACCGCAAAGAAGAGGTACCTGGCATTTGTCACTTCCACAAGAAGTTCGGCAAATACGCCAAGTTATGCCGGCCCCCCTGCTCATTCACACATCCAAAAAACGGGCCGGGAGGCGGCCTGCCCAACGGGCCGGGAGGCAGCCTGCCCGGCAGGCCGCCCGCACCTACGCAGCAGCAGTACTTCAGGGGCCACGGAAACCCTCGTCAGTAGGTTTCTACGTCAGGGAGGCAACCTCCGGCAAGATGATGTTGGTGGACACCGGGGCCATCCGCTCAGTCTTTCCACCCTCAGGAGAAGACCTCCGGCGCCCGCCGGACGCGACAACCTACCTGATGGCAGCGAACGGGTCCCCCATCCCCTCCTACGGAACCAGGCCACTTTCGGTCTCCATCCTTGGGAGGAACTTCAACTGGGAGTTCATCATCGCCGACGTGAGAACCCCGCTTCTGGGGGCGGACTTCCTCGCCCACTACGACCTAGCAGTGGACGTGGGTCGGAAGCGCCTCATCGATATGGGGACCTGTCAGGCCCTGCCCCTATCCACCGGCCCCTGTGAGACCACCCTCTGCTCCGTAGGATTCCACCAGTACGGCGCCCTCCTGAAGGAGTTCCCTGGAGTGTTCAAGCCAGAACTCCGCCTGACGCCTGGGACCCCTGCGAAGCACGGTATCTACCATCACATATCGACGAAGGGCCCCCCTGTCTACGCCAAGTTCCGACGACTTCCCCAGCAGCGCCTTCAGGAGGCGAAGAAGGCCTTCGCAGAGATGGAAAGGATGGGGATCTGCAGGAAGGCCTCCAGCCCCTGGGCCTCCCCCCTCCACATGGTGAAGAAGGCCGACGGCACCTGGAGACCCTGTGGGGACTATCGCCGTCTGAACATAGTGACAGAGCCAGACCACTACCCCCTGCCGAACATGCAGGACCTGACATCTTCATTCCACGGGGCTAAAATATTCTCCAAAGTGGACCTCCTGAAGTCCTATTTCCAGGTTCCTGTAGCACCAGAAGACATCCCAAAAACCGCCATCGTTACACCATTCGGGTCCTTCGTCTTCGCATTCTCCACCTTCGGGTTGAGGAACGCAGGGGCGACCTTCCAGCGTCTGATGGACAGCATCCTCGGTGACCTGGACTTCTGCGTCTGCTATGTAGACGAAATACTCATATTCTCCAGGTCACGGGAGGAACACCTTCAGCACCTGCGGGCCGTCCTCAAACGACTGAATGACAACGGGCTCGTCGTGCGGTTCGACAAGTGTACCTTCGGGGTGGAGAAAATCGAATTCCTGGGCCATGAAATCTCAACCAAGGGCGTCCACCCCCTGTCTTCTAAGGTCAGGGCCATTGAGAAGTTCCCCACGCCCACATCAATCAAGGCCCTTCAGGAGTTCCTCGGGATGGTGAACTATTACAGGAGATTCATCCCGGGTGTTGCCCACACCATGGCCCCCCTGACGGAGGCCCTGAAGGGACGCCCCAAATCCTTAGTGTGGGGACCAGAACAGGACCGGGCCTTCCACGAAGCGAAGGCATCCCTCGCCAAGGCAGCGACGTTGGCACACCATGACCCCAGTGCCCCTCTGCAGCTGACAACAGACGCCAGCAATGTTGCCTGCGGCGCCGTCCTGGAACAGGTAATCCACGGCACACCCCACCCCCTGGCCTTCTTCAGCAAGAAACTTAGTCCCACCGAGGCACGATTCAGCACGTTCGACAGGGAGCTCCTCGCCGCTTACGTGGCGGTGAGACACTTCAAGTTCCTCCTGGAGGGGACGCCCTTCATCCTGTGGACAGACCACCAACCCCTGGTCCACGCCTTCACGAAGGCGGGGGACGCTTGGTCGGCAAGGCAGCAGAGGCATCTGGCAGCATTGGCGGAGTTCTCCTGTTCCGTCCGTTACATCCCCGGCAAGAGCAACCCAGTAGCAGACGCCCTCTCCAGGATTGAGGTCAACTCCATCCAGCTCGGGATCGATTATGAGGACCTCGCCCGTGAACAGGCTGTCGACCCAGAGACACCCGCCTACCGTACCGCCTATACGTCCCTGGTGTGGAGGGACGTGCCCTTCGGAAATTCAGGTCTCACCCTTCTCTGCGACACTAGCACGGGCCGTCCCCGTCCCCTAATCCCGGTCTCCCGGCGTAAGGAGGTCTTCGACGTGATCCACGGCCTCTCCCACCCCTCAGGCCGTACCACCTCGCGCCTCCTGACGGAAAAATTCATGTGGCACGGGATCCGAAAGGACGCCAGGACCTGGGCCAAGCAATGCCTCCACTGCCAGAGAAGCAAGGTCGGCAGGCACACAGAATCAGGGGTAGGAGAGTTCCCGCAGCCGAGGAGACGCTTCGGCCACATCCATGTCGACATCGTCGGCCCCCTACCACCTTCAGGAGGAGCCAGATACATCCTGACAGTCGTCGACCGCTCCACCAGGTGGCCAGAGGCAACGCCGATGTCCGAAGCAACTTCTACAGCATGCGCAGAAGCTCTCCTCACCAGCTGGATCAGCCGGTTCGGAGTCCCGGACGACATATCCACGGATAGGGGCTCGGCATTCCTGTCGGAGCTGTGGGCCGCCCTGACCCAGCTCCTGGGCACCAAACACCATACCACAACATCTTACAACCCCGAGGCAAACGGGATGGTGGAAAGGTTTCACCGTTCACTAAAGGCCTCCCTTACAGCAAGGTGTTCAGGAGAAAGTTGGAAAGACCAGCTACCTTGGGTCCTCCTCGGCCTCAGGACCGCCCCACGGGCCAACGGCGAGCCGTCCCCTGCCGAGAAAGTCTATGGGGAAACGCTGACCGTGCCGGGAGAACTGGTCGAAGGAAGGAAGGACATCACCATGCAGAGGCTACGGGAGATTGCCGGCAAATTTGTACCTTGTAGGCGATCCTTCCAAGCAAGGACCCCAGTCTACATTCCCCCAGCCTTATCATCTTGCAGGCAGGTCTTCGTCAGGGACGATGCAGTACGGCCCCCCCTAACAAATCCGTACAGGGGCCCCTTCAAAGTACTTCGGCGTAACGGGAAGGCCTACCAGCTTCACATCCATGGGAGGGAAGATTGGGTCTCCATAGACCGGTTGAAACCAGCCTTTCTGCCCGACGAAGCTGATCCAGAAGGTGTCGAGGGTCAATGGGCCACCCAGGCGCCCCTTATCGCACGTCAGCAGCGCACAAGGAAGGGACGGGGACGTCCTCCCAGAGCAATCGTTTCCCCCAAGAGCCACCAAGGGGCTGGTATCCTGCAGGAGGACACCGAGGACGGTACCCCTCCCTTAGTTTTCACTTCAAGATCCAGGGGAACCCTCCGCCCTCCCTCCCGTTACAGGAATTAATCAGCCGTCACAAACGTCTTGGGGGGGAGTACTGTAAGGTCCGCCCTGAAACTCGTTCTCCTCCGCTCCGTTTTCTGTAAGGGACCTTCCAGCCTTCACCTTGGAAGGCTCCGCGACCCGACGACCTCGGGTCGCGGTCATCGGAAGTGTTCTGCTGTTGATTTATGTAAAAACAAGGCCAGTCGGCATTAATAACTTATTATTATTTATTGTAACATTTGTCTGGCAGGTCATATTCCATGCCTTAGATTTAGTTTCTTAAGGTTGTATATTTGTATCTGTATAATTGGTTGACCCAGGTCACACATCTGCCCTTTATGCACTGGGCCTTCATGCAGATATGGCTGCAGTCCTTTTTAGAAAGTTGTATATGTTTTTTTGTTAATAAATCAGTTTTCATTGTTCCTGTTATCTTATTTTTGGACAACCTTACAATACCACAGGAAATGAATATCCTTTAAAAACAATTGCATTGACGTTAAACGAATTGGAAGAAAGCTGAAAGAACATTTAACTGAATTGTAAGTTATATTCTCCACATCAAATAATATTTTTATTATTTATTTGGATAGTGTATATGTTTCCCTAAATGATAAGTTTTGCTTGCGAAAGATTCTTAAAGTAATAAAAATTATTGTAGAATGCGGCAAGACTTGAAACAAATTTATGATTTCAATATTAATTAAGATAATTAAAAGGTAAGCGTTATGAGCTTAAATGCTCTTATTTTTCTCGATATTTGATCAGAGATCTTCTGAGTCTTCTATTCTTGAGGCCTACGAAAAACTGAAAAAACTAACTGAAGAAGAAAGAGATTATAATGACTTCTAAAGACCTCTCAGTTCATGCATCATTAAACATCCTTCACGTAGCAGTTCACCTTTCCTTTCTTAATCTGGAGGTAAACTAATCCAAGCCCTTCTCACTCTCGAAAACACCCTTTGTTGTGTGGTCCTACCAAAAACGAGACTTCATTTTCCACCCTCTCGCTTTCACAAGGGGCTGTACCAATGCACCTTATTTACTCAACGCTACGTTCCTTCCCCAGGCAAGCTAAACACCCATAGTAAATTACACGTGCGGTGGTGCACACACCCATATAGTCTTGTTCAGGCCCACAAGTTTCAATTCAATTTATTCCACAAAAGAACAGGAGGTAAGAGTTGGTGTTTCCATTCAGGGAAAAGTCAGAAAAACCCATTTTTCTTTCTCGAAAAGAAAGCAAATGAAAGGTTTTGAAAAAAATCGGGAGAAAGTCATTATAATCACGAGGTACCCCGTATATATGGTCTCGTTTGACTACAAAGCGTGAGTGGTAGATTTTTCTATAAACCTACTATCTTTATTAGAATCTACTGGTCATTCTGTGGCTGATACGTATGTAATTTCTAATAACCATAATGCTCTCGTAACTTCTCGATTTCTTCACGGTTTGGAAAAGCCTGTCGCTACATACTACTATCAAGTTTTATATATATTCCGAAAAAGTGCTTGAAATGAAGATATCACCAAACCTATGGTGCCCCGTCCTCAAAACCCATAATTTTGTAATATTCCTATCTTATATTGTTTTCCCTGAAATAGTTAATTAAGTTTTTTACGCAAAAAAACAATCATAAATAAAAATACAATTCCATATGGAATCTCCCCCTGTTGCAATTTGTTCTCCGTAATAAAGGGACATATTTTTAAAAGCAAAATTTCATTACCAGCGTTCATTTCAAATTCCTAAACTTCATAACAAAAATGTTCGTGAATTTATATTTCCACGGACACTGGTTTTCTGTCAATATTAGTGGGTTGGGATGCGTACTACGTTAATTTTTTTTTTAGTGATGGTTTGACAAGTCAGCATTGCGTTTCCATTCTTTGAGTAATCAGGAGCTATTTTCAGTAATAAGTTTCATTCTAAAGTATATTTACTTCACTGAGAGTAGTTAAACTGCAAAATCATAAAATCGCTTTCTGAGTAACATTTGATAATTGTTTAAGCCATTTTTTATTTAGTTCTCGTATTTCGGATGGAACCAGTAGTGAATATACTCGTATACACATATACAGTATATATATATATATATATATATATATATATATATATATATATATATATATATATATATATATATATATATATATATATATATATATATATATATATATATATATATATATATATATATATATATATATATATATATATATATATATATATATAATTTCATGATATTGCTTTGTAATATGTACATCATTCCATGATTTTGATGTATTCACTGTTCTAGTTGTCGTGTATTCTGTATATTAGTATGAGTTACATATGAATGTCTTTGGAATGTCAAATCTTACAAGAATTAATGATACGCTTTTAATAATACGTAGTGGGAGAAAGAGAGATTCGAGTTAGACCAGATGTGTTTTGATTCAGCTGTCATCGGTTAATATAAGCGATCGCTTTGTTTTGAGTTAAGCATTGACAGGCCGGGATAGCAGTCGAGTCGTGTTGAGATTTCGTTATAAGCTTTGTCCCATATGATCTCATGGTATAGATGTGTACCTTTTTGAGAAATTCGAATAAGTTATTACACCGAAGCACATGTCAATTGCGTCATGTTTAAGATTATATTGCTCTCATCACGTATTGTTCTGATTGCGTCCCATATTATTTTCTGTTCGAATCACGTAAGACTCTTTGAGGGTAAAAGCACACCCCTCAGTCGATTACGTCATGTTTTGTAAGATTGCAGTTCGAAACGTTTTGCCCTGGAAGTGACGTCATCTTCCTTTTCTAGAACTTTCTCTCATATCCCGTTCACAAAATGCCTTAATAATGACGTCATCTGATTGTTTTACTTGTAGCTGGAATCTTAAAGTTTGCTCATTCTGATTTCAGAGACCTTTCGTGTCTCTCTCTCTCTCTCTCTCTCTCTCTCTCTCTCTCTCTCTCTCTCTCTCTCTCTCTCTCTCTCTCTCTTCAAAAGGGAGAAGTTTAATGTAGAATATTGTTGTGGTCATTGATATTAAACTTAGCTTTTGAAATCTGAATGTCGAAATTTTTTACATTTTATACATTGGTGATTTAACATTTATTTACTTAGAAATTTAAGTATTTTTTGATAACTTAACATTACATACTTGATTTAATTTTCATTAACTTTGATTTTCTTTTCAACTCTTGAGTAACTCTTGACAGTTTAAATTTTGCTTGACTGATTTAATTTCTTGATAAATTAACTTTTGTAATTTAACCCGAGAATTAATTAAATTTTGTGTTGTTTTCAAGTAACAGTAATTTTTTTTCAGATTTTGAATTCTATATATAATATAAATTTTGAAATTAAAAAAAAAAAATTTTATTAATTTTTTTTAAACAGTGTTCCATTTATTGACCACCAGTGAATAGGATTAATTGTGTACATAAGGCAAAGTGATAAACATGTTTTGTTCCTTTAGTTTTGCTGAAGTGAATTAAGACCAAGGAAACAGTCAAAGTTGTTTGATGGAGTGATGCCTTTTTGCTCTAGTATATTTTTTGTTTAACTGTTGATACCTCACGCTTGTTTTAATAAACTTATTTTGATTTTTCACGAGGTTAATAAGCTTTTTAAGGGATCACTGTTACCTTTAGAGTACTCAGTCGTAATTTTTATTGTTATAAAGTTCAGGTGTCTGGCTTAAGTGAGGTAAATTTTTGAATTCTGTGATTAGTTGTGTAATAATCAGGTACTTGGAACACTTCGTGACAATATAGATATATATTTTCACGTGCGTGGCCGGGGATGGTGAAAGAGTGTGTATTTTGTGTACAGCAGCTGCATCTTGTGAAAAGGTATTGTGATTTTTACAATTTAAGCCATGGCTTATTTTGTTTTTGGGGATGTGTTATTCAAAGTAAATTGATTTTTTTGTGTGTTGTTTAAATCTGACTGATTTGGCCACACGTAAAAAAAAAGTATGTTAACACTAAATGCAATGGAAATTAATGGAAAAGCAAGTTTTCACTAATTTAAATTATAATTACACAAATCAGAAGAAAAATACACAGAAGCTAATCACCAGTTCCTTGACACTGCTCTTACTTAGTTCACAAATCAAATAGCGCCATTAGCAAATAAACCACGATCTATGCTAAAATCCTTAAAGGTGTCGCATTAACCTTACTGTGAGGATAATCGCATAAAGTTCTAGAACCTCTGAAATGATTAAGAGTACATGAAATCTTGCCACGACGTCACCCAAATCTTCAGATATTAATCTTGAAGGAATCTCCCACATCGGAAGATAAGGAAAGGGCACCGTGGACAGCCAGGTAAGCATAAAGCATCACAATCACATATCCTGCAATACAAACTTACTGTCACTTGGTTTGCAAGGAAAACACTTACGCGATCACTTTGGGAGTGCTGAAGGCTGAGAGGGAAATAATTAATAGTAGCAAACTGCATGAATATGCTTACGTTATTGAAATGAAAACTAACCACTTCGCTTACTTTCTCAGGAACTCCAAGGAGCGCGAATATTAGAAAGCACGAAAATTATAGTGGAAGAATGGGCGTCGTAACAAACTCCAAATCCAGCTGTACCTTTTTCCGATGGATGTGATGTCTTGATGGGGGGGCCAGACTTTATAATTAAGGCAAGGAATCTTTGGTGGGACTGTGCTAACACGACAATGATGGTCTAGGAAAGGGGAGGGGGCGTCGAAGTCCAGCCTGTAAGGATTCTGTCTCTGAGTCTGTCTGTTAACGAACTGCTTGCCTGACCCTTGACCTTTCCCTTATATTGCCTTCGTCTCCCGCCTTCCAGCCTTGGTTCAGGTGTGGACAATAGTCCATTAAGTGCCGGCTTTTTTGCAGGTGCTGGAATATGGAGATGAAAACGGCAGTACCCAAGGGAAATTAAAGTCAGACAATAGTGGGACGATATGGCAGAGAGAGAGGGGCGGAGATTTCTTCAGCGAGACTGCGGGGGTTTTAGCGAGCGCTAATTCACAGGGATGCTTTTACAGCCTCCCTGTTCCTCTATCTGGCTGGTCTGCCTCGACTGTATTTTACTTATTTTAAAAATTCTTTTAGTTTTAAATTCATGGAGTTTCCACATGCACCTGTAAATAACAATTGCATGTTATATATATATATATATATATATATATATATATATATATATATATATATATATATATATATATATATATATATATATATATATATATATATATATATATATATATATATATATATATATATATATATATATATATATATATATATATATATATATATATATATATATATATATATATATATATATTCTTATAAAATTTCTCCTGTAAAATGTGTAAAGTATATTGGCAATATATTTTTCCCGAATGTTGTTATATTTGCATTTGTAATTGTCGTATGACTTTATATATACAAGAAATAATGTAGTATTTGTAATGTAGAAAATATCATTTGTGTAAAATATCTATTAGATTTCACAAGAATTGATAGCGTGTTTCTGAAGATTGCGTCACTGAGCATCATATGATTTATTTTCTTGATAGCATCATGATTCTGGGCATTCGTGGGGTCTATTACACATGTATAGATCTGCTCAGGACCCACTTAGAGGAGGTCGGCCAGACGGGATTATCGATGGCTCACCGACTTGGGGTTGTGTCCTGAGCCACAAGTCAGTGATTGGACTTTTCAATATAGTGAAAAACAATTTCAGCATTAGCTATATTCTAACTCAAAGGCCAAACCAGGACTGCCTGGAACATTTCTTTGGCTGCATAATGCAGATGAATGGTCCATATGACCATCCAAACCCTGTAGAGTTTAAGTATAGAATGAGAACACTACTGCTGGCCAAAAATGCTGACATTATAAGTGAAAAGACTAACACTAATGAAAAGAGTAACGATCAAAATATATTGGCAAATATATCAGCAAATGACATATATAAACAGGCCAAATAACGGGAGCTGTCATTAGAAGTGTGTTTGACAAACCTTTTGTTTAAGGATTTGGTGACTGATCATGAAAATGATCAATACAAGAAGACATGGCTGTTGATGATGCCAGCATGGAAAAAAGTGTCGGTACCGTTATAGAAGAAGAAGCACTGAGGTACTGTACATTGGCAGCTATATAGTTAGAAAATTTTCCATGAAGTACCCGCATTTGGGAATCAAGAAACTAATGATGATGATGCTTTAGCAGACAAATCTTGGACTGAATTTAAAAGTAGAGGAAAATTGCATTTTCCGCCTAAAGAGTTCTTCCAATGGTTAATTAAGCTAAGAGAGGTATTTAATGCAATTCAAGGGCAAGATCTTGTGAGGGAGAGAACTGTTTAGAGACACTCGAGGAGGAATTTGGAAAATCAGTGAAAGAGTTTGGAATGGAGATTCCTGAGGAGGTGTATAAATTTTTTGCCAAGATATCTGTATTTTTTAGAATACGCCACCTTAACAACTCCATTAGACTCAGTAAAAAGGTGGAAAACAAATCTGACAGAGGACAAGAAAGAAAGAAAATAAAGCTTAACGTGTAGCATATATACCTCAGTTCTGTATTTATTGTGTACTATAGAAGGCTACAGCATATTTGTATATATTTTGTATTGTATACATAAATTTCGAGTCAGTATGTTGTGTGTATCGAATATATATATATATATATATATATATATATATATATATATATATATATATATATATATATATATATATATATATATATATATATATATATATATATATATATATATATATATATATATATATATATATATATATATATATATATATATATATATATATTACATGTCTGTATGTAATATGATTTATGATTATTTCTGCCTCTTATATTTTGATTTTTCATTGCTATAAATGGAACATTATTCAGTCAATAAAGACAATATTCGATTATGATCTTCTATTTACATCCATCACTATTAAGTCTCTTGGTCTAAAACAGAAAATTAGGGTCAAATACATCTCTAATTGATTAGAAAAGTCCATGATAAATCCAATGAAAACCAACATTCTCCTCATTCCTCATTACCCTATGTTTAGATATGGTTTGGGTACGCAACTTTCATCCTAATATCATATTTGATAAAGTAGAACAAAAATTTTACTAAAAAAATTTAACTAACAAGTTAACAATGAAAATAAAGAATAGTATAGTCTCAATCAGAATCGCTGAGACTGAGCCGTGTGGCGCAGGTAACTGGGATAGAAAGAAAGAAAGAAAAAAGTAACCATCGTCTTGCTGACCTCCTCTCAGTGGGTCCTTGATCTGCTGATGTGGTTCGGGGCGTTAGTCACATTAGCCAAATGCTTTGTCCCATACAATTAGGAGGGTAAGACTGCGACATGTTGCATCTTTTTTCTCGGAGAGAGATCTGAGGTCCATGTGTTTCTATGAACATATGCCATTCTGTCTTAAATTCACAAGGGTGATTTGCTGGGAGAAAAGATTGCATCGAAGCACGTGTTGGTTACGTCATCTAAATCTGATCACATATCATTCGCCTTTAATCAAGTCATACACTGTGAATAATTACGTCATCCAGTGAACACGTCAAGAACTCCCGGAAGCTTTGCTAGAATGTTCTATAGAGTTTTGCTTTATACTAGTTACAGTAAAAATTGTCACTGATAGATCAGAGCCTTGTTGGGTTTCATAATCTCTCTCTCTCTCTCTCTCTCTCTCTCTCTCTCTCTCTCTCTCTCTCTCTCTCTCTCTCTCTTAAGATCCCGATGGTAAAATGTTAAAGTAACGTAAATTGATGTTCTTGGTCACTCTCAAGTGTTTAGCCTTTGAAATCTAATAGACATTATATTTGTGAAAGATTGTATTGGCGCCTCAACAGGAATTGTGGAAGAGTCTATTTTGTGTACAACAGCTGCAGCTTGTGAAAAGGTATTGAGATTTTTACAATTTAAGCCATAGCTTCTTTTCTTTTTGCGGATGTGTTATTCAAAGTGAATTGGTTTTTTGTGAGTATTGTTTAAATTGATTTATCAGTTGGTGTTTAGATCAATTTATCTCTTGTGAAAATTTGTTTGAGAGACCGGTCAGTTAAAATCAGATTTTCATAAGTACTTAAGTGAATTTAGTATATTTATTATATTTAGTATATTTACATTTTTTTTATATATTTTGTGTGTTTCCATTTTCTAAGTTTCTTCAGGTTCCTCACTTAAAGAATTTTATTTCACATTTTAACAATTTTGGTGGTTTAATTTTGTTTTATATCTAAGTTCAAACATTAATTAAGATTGTGTTTCCAAATAATAGTAATTGTGAATTTTTAATTATTAGAAATAATTTTTGTATTTAAAGTTTTTACAGATGTGTTCTATTTACTGACCACCAGTGGTAGGGTTGACTGTAAAAAAACCATAGTGATATAAGTTTTGTACCATCAGATTTTTGTTGAAGAGATTTGAATCAAGTAGAGATAATTACAGTTATACAGTGCTTAATGGAATGATGCCCTTTAATATACTTTAGTATATTTAAATGTGGATACCTCACTTTGTTAAGTTTTTCAAGGGATCACTGTTGCCTTTCGATTACTTCGATGTATTCTTTTTTTAGTAGGAAAGTTTTTGAATTCTGTGATTTGTAAGTATGATAACTAGGTATTTGAAACACTTTGTGACTATATATATGATATATATATATATATATATATATATATATATATATATATATATATATATATATATATATATATATATATATGAAATTTTTATCACACCGTGATTTTTATACAATCATGAAGCTACAAATGTCGCTTAATATCGAAATTCACGCTACCTCGGTATATCTCCGTTGGAGAATTGTCGCCGGAGGGGAATTTATATAAGTGATAAATGAATTGGAATCGTGGGGACACGAACCCGCGACGAAAGCCTATTCAGCGACTCCAGTTGACGTAAACCATTGATGGCTCAATGGTTTACGTCAACTGGAGTCGCTGAATAGGCTTTCGTCGCGGGTTCGTGTCCCCACGATTCCAATTCATTTATCACTTATATAAATTCCCCTTCGGCGACAATTCTCCAACGGAGATATACCGAGGTAGCGTGAATTTCGATATTAAGCGACATTTGTAGCTTCATGATTATATATATATATATATATATATATATATATATATATATATATATATATATATATATATATATATATATATATATATATATATATATATATATATATATATATATATACTGTATATATATGACCAAAATATTTTCTGGTAAAACAGAATTCCATACAATAAAAGGAGCCCATGAAAACGCTAAAATATGGAAAGTTAATGCATTAATGTCGGAGAACAACGTTTTTATGGGCTCTTTTTTATCAGATACATGTGTGTGTGTGTGTGTGTGTATATATATATATATATATATATATATATATATATATATATATATATATATATATATATATATATATATATATATATATATATATATATATATATATATATATATATATATATATATATATATATATATATATATATATATTGCGATTTAACCTGGGGAAAAGCTTATCATGAACCAGTTATAAACTCTAAATGAATGATTTCTTTACTTACCTCAATATTTTATATCTGACTGCTGTTGATTCAGGAAAACGTAAAAACACAAGGAAAAGTTGGAATATATCTGAGCTGAGGGCTCTACTCACAAGGCAATTGTAAGCAAACACTTTAGGGTAAGTTTCAGGGGAAGGCATAATCAAAGAAAGAATTCCACAGCTAAGGATCCCTCTATAAACGGAGAGATCTATGAATTAAAGGACGGTAAGGACACAGTAAGATATGCATAGGACAAGGCGGTGCATGGAGGGTACCGAGGATGCCTTGAAAACACGATTTTATGTAATTACTCAGACACTGGAATTTTTGTAACACTGCTCCAACAAGGCAAGGTTAATATGGAAATAGTGGCACTTAGAAATGAAACTAGGAAGTATAGGGCAAGAATTAAAACAGTGTGACTGAATGAAAAACGCCTTTGCAACAGATCACTTTATCTTATAGATGAGGTGGCTTCGGCGTAGGTAATGGTGGCGGAGGAGGGCTATGAGGCTGCACTGGTAAGAATACTAAGGCCTCCTACAAGTAGGACCACGTTGTAGAGGCATGATGCTCTGAAGGAGGTGGGAATTCAAAGGGTGGATGTGACTCGCTAGCATCCAGGTTGGTCTCTTAATTCTCGTTTCTTTGGCCAGGACTTTTAAGACCTTGGGTCAGGGATTATGATGTTTTCCTTATGCAGATGGTGTTAGTGTCGTCCCTCTTTGCATGCGCATCATTTGAATTGTGGGTCATCTCGTGGTGAGCCCATTCCAGTGTTCCTACAAGACCCACAATCTCAATTAGTCTGGTTTATTCTGCCTCTCACTAGAAATTAATCTCCTCCAGACCTCGCGTCTGAAAATAAAATGGCTTCCCAGAGACACATGTTCAAAGAGAGAAAAGGGGAGAGATATACAGAGTGCAATTAATGAATTCTGGGAGGGGGCAATATTCCTTTCACCATTCCTTGTCAGGTAGTGCTAAGCAATGAACTGTATTTTTATTTCTCAGCTTTAAATTAAGCATTTGGTAGCTGGGATGCTTGGGATGTCTACCAAACCAAGGATTCACCTGAATAATGCTTTACATTATTTTACTTTTCCTTAATGGCACTCATGTATATTTATTAACCTAAACTTCTGTGCTACATATGAGATATTTGAAACATTTACGTCACAAAGCATTCGACATTTTATGTTTATCACAGAGTGAAAGAAAAGTTTTAATATTAGATTACTGTTACTCTGAAACAGGAATTTGTTAAGGAACTGTGAGTAAATTATCGTAAATACTGAAATACAATAAATCATTAGCTACTGTCATTTTAGAAAAGGAACTGTTACAAATATGAGAAAGGTCTCATAAATGTTAAAATACAATAAAAGTAAGTGATTTCCTTAAAGTAAATCTTAAAATAATCATGCACTTAACTTTTAGTAGTAATTATTACAGTCAAAGACATGCAGTTAGTTTGCCTTGTTGAGTCATTACAATGAAGTATACATGGTCTTTGTTAGATGTCGCCATGTTACTTAAGTTGACAGCACAGTGCCAGATGTGGCACTGAGGTCAATGGTGCTTGTGGGCACGAAGCTAAGTACAATTAAGGACAGAAAAATATGTAAAGTGCATGGTCTTTCTGAGTCATGGACTCTGGATTTAAATTACAAGGGAATAACAAAGGGGACAAATGACAGATTCTAGAATGAGTATTTATTGCCTATGAAAATGGCTTAGGTTAAGTCTTTTGCCCATGGGGCTTCAAAGCAATCAAAGGACACGATATCCTCTGACAGGTTTATCTGCTGATGCCTATGATAATGGCACAGTGCCAAGGTGGCACTTATATGATAATACTTAATGGCTTTGGCATATGAGTTTAAAACATATCATGCATTTATAGGCATGAGAGGGAAGTCATAGGACTTATGAATCTGAAATATCTGTCACTTTGCACTCTGTATTGGCAGAGTGGGGAGTACAGTAAAATTTGCACCCTGGTAAGTCGTGAAATAAATGCGAGGGTTACTCAAGGAGAAAACAGGGGAAGAAAAACAAAGGAAAATGTTAAAGGAAGAGAATAACGTACAGGATTGTAAGGGAAAGAAGCAGGTGAAGACTCGGGTATTCTCTTTCTGGATAGAGGTGCCAAAGAACTTCGTAGGATAAAAGGGTGGCACTGTGCCAGATTTGCCATGGTGCCAGGAGAGATCAGCAGCTCTCCTTGGGCTACCTGACATTACCTATACCCGTGATTTCTGCCGCAGAGCCCTGTTAGGTTGATGGTTCTCCTTGGTAGGGGGATAGTTCAGGCTGAGACCAAGGAGGACATTGGGATGCCAACTGTGTCGGCTTCGACCAAGGAGGACATTGGGATGCCAACTGTGTCGGCTTCTTTGGCAGCCAAAGCAGGGGCATTCGTTACAGTCTCTACTCCAAGCCATTGCAGTTCTGTGAGTTCACTGGCCATCTGAGACACAGCAGAATCGTTACTCATGGTCATGTCCGCAGTGGACCGGGAAAGAGAGGAAGAGGTCATGTTGGGCATGAAAGGCTCGCAGGTTACCATGACCAGCTCATGCATGGGTTGCGAGGCTGCATCTTCGGGAGAGGTTCCACTGTGGTCAGAAGAATCTGTCTCTCTCACCAGCACTGGTAGCAGATCCAAGCCAGGAGAGGAGAGGGGATCCTGATTGGGATCTTTTGAATGGAGATCAGGGGCGTGCTCTGGTGCTGGCACTAAGGCAGGGTCAGGCACTACTATTTGATTTGGAATTTGTTTGTCTTTTGGAACAGACAGAGCTTGGCACTGCTCAGTGCATGCAAGTGGCACTGGCAGAGATTGTGAATCAAGTTTAGGATCTCCTGGGAGCAGATCTATTTGGTGCCTTGGCACTGGCACTGGGGCAGGGCCTGGCACCAGAATGGGATCTGGAATTGATCTTGATTGAAGTGGCCACTGCACATTGTAATCAGGTGGCACTGGTAGTGGAATGAATGCAGGCATTTGAGGCTTACTCATGCCTAATGAATAATTTGAGGGGCTTGGACCCCTGGATTGCTGTAATTTAGATGGAGACTGTAATTCCTGTCCCAGGAGGATGTCATAACTTCCAGGAATATAGCTTGCTACTGCAAGGTTGCACACTTTGAATCCATAAGGTCTTGTGACTCTCAACTGAACAGTAGGGGGCATCATTTTAAATTGATTGATACCCTCAACTGTGACGAGTTTACGTTGGTTAATGGTAGCTCCATATGGAAGTTTGTCCTTCTTTATGAAGGAAATTTACACAGCGGAGTCATCATATGCCTTGACCTGGCGTGCGGGGTAGCTAACTCGAGGAGGTGCCACATATATGGAACCCTCAGCTGGAGGGCCTAAGGGCTTTGGATTTGTAACTGCTAAGGCAAATGCAAGAGTACTTGATTTTTTATTAAGGTATTTTGCCCATGTGGGTGAGTGGCCATAAGCTTTGCAAGCTGTGCAATAGCTTTACCTGTAATCTCTTCATGTCACTGCCCCTGTGGAGGGTGTAGGCTTGCTAGTTGGTGGATTATCAGGAGAGGGTTTGAAAGGCACGATGGGTGGTGCCTGGGGCTTGTTTTGGCACTGCTCCGTGGAATGTCCAGCTTTCTTGCAGAACCCACATACAATGGGCTTCTTATAGGGATGCACATTCTTAGGAGGTTGCTGGGAGTTGGTTGAGGCAGGAGAGGAGAGATATAATTTTCGTCCATGGGAATTAAGATGAGGATGATTCATATCCCTGATGTCAGCCCAACGACAGCACTCGAGCACCGTCTTGGGCACCTTGTCGCACAGATGGGTGGCGAGGGCTGGTGGGGTATAGTGTAAACAGTCCTCGAGTTGGAAGAGTTTGAGGATTTCCTCTGACTAGTGGCTTTGAGAGATTCTACCCAATGTTTTAAGGCTTGGGTCTTTTTAAAAACTCACTCAGACCAGGTTCAGCCTGACTCTTTGAACATAATTGTCCACCTTTTCCTCCAAAGGTCGGGAGTTATCTCAAAAGCCTTTATGATGGCTTGGCGGACAAGGGTGAGATTTCCTTGATCTTCAGGTGGGAGAGCATTGAAGGCAATGACAAATTTCCCTTCAAGGTGCTTATCCAGGAGCAGAGACACTTCTTCAATAGAGGGCTGATAGGTCCTTAGGACCTCTTCAATATGGTCGAGCCAGGCTTCTGGCTCGGCTTCGTCTCATTTTCTTATGAGGGAGCCTACACTGTTGAGGTTGAATGTGGAGAGGGCATTGGTGTTTTGTGCACTCCTTGGGCTCTCATTGCAAGCTGATGAGCTCTTTCTTTCTCCCTCTCTTCTGTGTCTTTTTCCTTCTCCTGCCTTTTTTCTCCTTCTCCTGTCTTTCTTTCTCCTTCTGCTTCTTCTCATTTCTCCTGGGCTATTCTTTCTTTCTCCTTCGCATGCCTTTCTGCCTCTTCTCGTTTCTCCTGGGCTATTCTTTCTTTCTCCTTCTCCTGCCTTTCTTTCTCCATTTCCTGCCTCTTTGCCTCTTCTCATTTCTCCTGGGCTATTCTTTCTTTCTCCTTCTCCTGCCTTTCTGCCTCTTCTCATTTCTCTTGGGCTATTCTTTCTGCCTCTCTTTCTGCCTTGGCATTGTGTACTCTCTCTTGGACCCAATCCTTTAGGGCTAGTCCTGACAGTCCCATGTCCTTTTCAGCAGACATGTAGAACTTGAAGTCCTCATTTTGCTGGGCTCTGGATGTCATTGACATCTTGAGATAATGCTTATATGGGCGTGACCCTTTAGATAATCAGTGTGTCTGAAAAAGACTCAAGTTTCAGGGTGTCGCAGAAGACTCGGGGTGTCTGAAAAGACTCAAAATTCCTGGGGTGTCTCGAAAGACTCAGGGTGTCTCGAAAGACTCAGGGCGTCTGAAAAGTCTCAAATTTCAGGATGTCTCGAAAGACTCAAGTTTGTTTGTGATGAACTGGTTTCAAGGTTTCTAAAAGACTAAGCTGTTCATTGATGAAGGGAATTTAATATATTTCAAAAGACGTAATTTGGATTTTATTTCAGACTCAGACTTGGCTGGCTATAGCATGAAGGTTGGAGTTTTTTGAGTCACCTTGTAGGATGATGTGTTCGCAGGGAGTTGGTTTGTTTGATTTTAATTTTGTCTTGTAGGACATAGGTTCGAATTCACACATGGACTTGGCCAGCTAACAGTGTGCATCTTAAGGCTTGGTTTGGGGAGCATTTGCCCATTCCTGAAAATTCTTGGTTTTCTTGTGATAAGAAATTTTTAGGGAAGTCCCGATATGTGTTAGGTTCAGGCACTCAGGGAGTGTTGTAACACTTCTTAAAATAATAACCCCAACAAATAACGCAGCGTAAACCTTGATAACGAAAATAAAAAAATTTTTATAGACACTGGAATGCTGGCGCTGAGGAGGTAAGGTTTACTTACAGATGCAAGATGGTGGTTTAGAAACTAGCCATATTTTGGAAATAAACTTCTACGTATGTTTATAGTTCATTGCCGAGAGATGGATAAATTATGAAGTTATAGTAATTGTAAGTTACTCTGATAAATGTGCATATTTCGCCAACAATAATAAGAGTCTCTTCCTCCAACCTAATATAAGTACAAAACATAATTCTACCATGCACAGGCGTTGTTTGCCTAAGTTCACGTGCGCACAAAGTTACACTTCCTTATCTTAACCTATTTCGCGCATGCCGGGAAAAGGGTAATGTTTGCTCACCTTGATAGCCACTTAGGTTGGTGGTGTCTGGCTCAGTTACTGACAGTTCAAGGTCGTCTTGTACGCACACCTGCCCTGGAACGCCAATGGCCGAAGTGGGGATTTCCCTGAGATGACCACATAGTTATACAAACATTATTTCATTTAGGCTTATTTAGATGAACCCAAATTTAAAGATTTTCTCTTAGGCTTTATGAAAAACTTTAGGAAAAATGAAAGATCATCACAAGCAAGCACAAAACAACAACAACAACAACAAAAAGGTTCCTTGTGCTTATGAATGAAATAGCAGGTGATTATGAAATGGAAACGTTTTAAATGAAATAAAATTTACCTCGTTTGTTGCTTTACAGAGGAATTTATTCAGATGCAAATTCGAAGCATGCTTATTTGCTCACATCACCTGAACAATTTTTACACCTTTTCTGAGATTTTACTCTACAATGAAGAGTTATGCATTTGCCTAATGGAGTCCTAACCGCTACGAGAGCGAGAGAGAGAGAGAGAGAGAGAGAGAGAGAGAGAGAGAGAGAGAGAGAGAGAGAGAGAGAGAGTAAAACTCTTAACTCCACTGACACAAAACTTTGCCAGATGACCCACATTGGTTTTAATATGTGCCTAGCTAAAAATTGCAAGACGACAAATTTTCTGGATAACACAGGAACTAAATACACGTACTAATTCCTTTTTTACAACACTTCGTTATTCACTAGCTCGCCTATGTGAAAAACATGCAAGCTCTCATGCAGGGCTGTCAAAAGCTTGTGTAACGGACACTAAGTCTCTCTTCTCAATAACTGGGTTGCATGCACGTGCCTAAAGTTTCCCTATTGCTATTTTCAGTCACAATTTCACTTCCTATCCTAACATAAAATAAAAATACTCACTGTGTGGAACTCCTTGACTGGGCGCTTGCGGATTTTTATGCTAAGGTTTGTTTCTGGTCTTGCATCCAGTCTAGCTTCAGTAGCTGCTGATACTGCAAGTTGCAAGGGGGGCAAAGACTGTCTGGAAGTTGCAGCTTAACTAGATCTAAGGCCAAAAGTTCGCCATTTTTATGATTTAACCTGGGGAAAAGCTTATCATTAGCTAGTTATAGACTCTAAGTGAATGATGTCTTTACTTACCTCAATATTTATTTATATAATATCTGACTGCGGTTGATTCAGGAAATTGTAAAAAAAAACTAGGAAAAGGGGGAATATAACTGACCCGAGGGCTCTACTCGTAAGGCAATTGTAAACAAACATTTTAGGGTAAGTTTAAGATTATTAATATTTACATTAAATGACCAATCAGAAGATGAAATGAACTAAACAGGCAGGTGAGGCCTCAGAGATTAATTATAAGTATCCGACAATGTGACGATGCTGATAATGGCTTTGTGGGGTTCACGAAGGGCGAGCCACGATCAGGGAAAGAATTCCATGGCTAAGGATCCCTCTGTAAATGGAGAAATCTACGAATTATAGGTCAGTATGGTC
>JANJGK010000050.1:5421051-5479691 GCA_039081455.1 Macrobrachium rosenbergii
ATGTGCCGAAGTTTCTTCAGTGCAATCGAGTTTTCTGTACAGCCGCTACAGCGTATAATTAAGGCCACCGAAATGGATCTATCTTTCGGTGTTCTCGGTATAATGCTGTATGAACCGCGTCCCATGAAGCTTAGCCGCGGCCCTGTGGTGGCCTATCCTATATAGTAGCCAGAAGCACGATTGTGGCTAGCTTTAACCTTCAATAAAATAAAAACTACTGAGGTAGAGGGCTGTAATTTGGCATGCTTGATGAATGGAGGGTGGATGATCAACATACCAATTTGCAGCCCTCTAGCCTCCGTACTTTTTTAGATCTGAGGGCGGACAGAAAAAAGTGCGGGCGGACAAAACCTGCACAATAGTTTTCTTTTACAGAAAACTAAAACCTTATGTTAAAACATAAAGTTAAAGATACATTGATGCCCTTCATGTGTGCTTTGGATGTTAAAATCATTCTTTCTTAGTACTTTCTCCCTTTCCAAAGCAAAAAGGATCAAAAGCAATAACATCCGTCAACTTGGCCAAGCGCAATATTCAGCCCATGAGCGACTTCCGGTGGACACTGATCAATATGCATGAAGGTGTTTCCATTAATCCCTGACAAACCTGTGGATGAGGTCTGGTATGACAGCCATGAATTCCTCCGTCACATTCCTATGTCACATTCCTGCGTCACCTCCGCCAGTTGGCCCCAAACGGTTCCCATGCAAATCCAAAACGTGGAATAAACGACCCTGCAGACAGTAGTTCTGTTGGCAGCCATTTGTTTCGGGCCTATTGTCTTCGCGTTGTTGTGATCGACTGACTTTAGGTAATATTTCTATGCGGAATTGTAGAGATTTATAGTAATATAGATTTGAATGGAAGGCTGCAATGGTTTGGATTAAGCCATTATTACTGATAATATAAAACTAACATTTGTCCTTCTACTACTAGTTAATGATTATAAAAATTTGAACGAAGGAGAAAGATGATCTGAATTAACCTAGAAACTGTTGTTGGCATTTCTACCACATATCTACTACTAATACTTTTGTTCATTTCTAATAATAATAATAATAATAATAATAATAATAATAATAATAATAATAATAATAATAATAATAATAATAATAATAATAATAATAAATACACTAGTAATAATTTAATCCTGTATGCAGGACCACCCTTTTTATTATTCATTTTCGTGTAGTCTACCCATCTGTGAGCAAACACATCCTTGTAATATTCCCATAAAGCAAATGTATTCAATTAAATCCTCTCTCAATTGCCATACAAGAAGAACAATTGAAGGTCCGTCTACTAAAATGAAATTACAATAATCTTTGACGAGGGTTGCGTTCCATGATTAGCCCTGTCTGCAGGTCTGCGAAGGTTGAGAAAGTCATTCTCTCTCTCTCTCTCTCTCTCTCTCTCTCTCTCTCTCTCTCTCTCTCTCTCGCCAGGAAATCTGATGCACTGCTTATTCCAGAACAGGTGGATAATCGTGATTTGCCATGTAAATAATATCCTTAGTCTTGCCTAAGAACAGGATTACTCCGGATAGCTGGGAAAGTTGAGAATGGGTCAATTATGATTGTGGAATCATGAAATAGAAAGTTGCAGCGCTTTCCTATTCACGTCGAAGCATTAAATGATTTATAAATAAGTATTGCTTATACAAAGTGGCTTCCGATCTTGTAAATGGTTGGGAATCCACAAGAACGTTTTTCTATTAATATATATATATATATATATATATATATATATATATATATATATATATATATATATATATATATATATATATATATATATATATATATATATATATATATATAGCTTTAATCTACTTAATCAGAGAGAGAGAGAGAGAGAGAGAGAGAGAGAGAGAGAGAGAGAGAGAGAGAGAGAGAGAGAGAGAGAGATTGAAATGATGATAAAAGTTTGTGCTTCACATGGAAATGAATGCAATGTTAATGAAAAATAAAACTTGCCTAAGAATTAACACAGTAACTCCAGTAGCTAGTCTTAACGGTTCCTCGCATGTACACGCTCTCTCTCTCTCTCTCTCTCTCTCTCTCTCTCTCTCTCTCTCTCTCTCTCTCTCTTCAGATGCAGTTGCTCTTCAGTCTAGCTCTATTGCATCACCCTTACCCCTAATTTAGCTGCTTTTCATATATATATATATATATATATATATATATATATATATATATATATATATATATATATATATATATATATATATATATATATATATATATATATATATATTTTTTTTTTTTTTTTTTTTCTCTCTTTTTTTCTTTCTTTCTTTTTTTTCTATTAAATGGTTGTGACACTTGCATCTCCGGCAAGATAACCGGGTTCGATTCTCCAGATAATTAAGGTACATTCTCTTAAGATCCCCTGTGAAACTATTGACCCCTACTGAGCATAAATAGCTAGTAGTCAGTAGATTTTGGTTTCTCGCACCCATAGTGAAGAAGGGTTGTGGGGCTTGCAACCTCATTCCAGGTTATTTATTGCAAATATTAGGTGGTTAAAAATTACTGAAGTCACAACCTGTCATGAGATATACTGTATTTGGGAATAAAATTGTAATGAGTATTCACGCGTTTTTTGTGTGTGTAACAGTGTTAATCCAGAAGCAATGTACTACATGTGTAGACTCCCCGTCTTTAAACCCAGGGCCAGCTTCTATCCCACTAGCATTTACACCAATATGTTAAGTAGAGGTACCTTGATCTTGTCTTACTACAGGCGATAAGGTACCCACGGACTTGGGGTCTCGACCCTCCACATGCAGCATAATTTACTTTTGTTATGAATTCATTGTCTTTTTTACATAATATATTCTTGAATTTATACCAAAAAAATACTTAGACTATTTGTTTAAACTCCATGAGGAAATTCCTTTAAAAAAAAAGTTTTCTGTTAATTATTTTTTCTATTCGTTGCTCGATTGCACCCACGGGTGAATACAACCACAATTCTTTTAACACTCTTTTATTAAAATGCACTAAAAAATACAAAACAATTTTTGGAGACACCAGCGTTTTCTTTCAATTAATCATGTCTATAAAAATGAAAGCACTGGCGCCAAACATGGAGGGAAATGCTACAAGAAAAGAAATATACTTCCTTATTCCTTGTAGCATTTCCTTCCATGTTTGGCGCCCACGTTTTTATTTTTGTAGACATGATTAGTTGAAAGAAAATCCTGGTGTCTCTAAAAATTATTTTGTACTTTTTAGTGCATTTTCTTAAAAGTGTGTTTTAAAAAATATTTTTTTTTTATTTTTTATTTTATTCTTTTTAGTTTTGACAGGTATTGTAACCAATTTATGATTGTAACTGAAAAAAATTTAACTTGATATCCTGTCGAGGCAAGGAAGGTTTGAAAATTCCATAGAGTTATCAGCTTATTCTACCGAGTCAAAGAAGGTAAGAAAAATCCGAAGATTTTCATACAAATCCTAAGATACTGGGAGAGGTAACTGTAGGGTCGCTAGAGGTCACTACTGACCTACTGGTCATATATAGTTGTATTGTCACCGGGACTGAGTAGCCATGCAATATTTCAAGTCCATCGGGCGAAGGGAACAGGTCAAAAACTGAGTTACAAGTTTTGACCCAAACAGACAGACGGACACAGGTGGCAAATTAAATAAAAGCTTGTAAAAATATTATAAAAATAGGGAGAAATTAACAGCTAACTTTTTTTTTACTATCATTGTTTTAATTATCATTTGAATTAACTAGGCAGGCAATATCATAACTGATACATTTTAAAATAAAGTTGAATAATATTATCATTTTGTTTTATGAACGTTTATTGGACCCTTCTCCACCACAAATTTGAACATTACAACAAAGAAATTCGAATATATATATATATATATATATATATATATATATATATATATATATATATATATATATATATATATATATATATATATATATATATATATATATATATATATATATATATATATATATATATATATATATATATATATATATATATATATATATATATATATATATATATGGCAGAGGTGGGTGGATATCGTCTCCAAACGCAAAACACCTGAGTTCGACGGGTGGGTTGATGGGAGATGGTATTCACTTATACCCTCTCTTGTGGCCGACTGGTTAGTGTGTCACTGTAGTCCTGATTCCTCGTCCGTCGCTGGTTCGACCCCACGGGACGGTGGACTTATTATCAACTAAAAATTCCCCTTCGGTAACATATATGAAAATATATTACTTCCGAGGTAGAGTGAATTGGATATTAAAGGACGTTTGTAGCTTTCTGATTGTATATGAATCACGGTGATGTGATAAATAGTCATAATATGGCTACGTGCGACAAACGCACTACACGGTCAACATGGCAGAGGTGGGTGGATATCGTCTCCAAACGCAAAACACCTGAGTTCGACGGGTGGGTTGATGGGAGATGGTATTCACTTATACCCTCTCTTGTGGCCAACTGGTTAGTGTGTCACTGTAGTCCTGATTCCTCGTCCGTCGCTGGTTCGACCCCACGGGACGGTGGACTTATTATCAACTAAAAATTCCCCTTCAGTAACATATATGAAAATATATTACTTCCGAGGTAGAGTGAATTGGATATTAAAGGACGTTTGTAGCTTTCTGATTGTATATGAATCATGGTGATGTGATAAATAGTCATATATATATATATATATATATATATATATATATATATATATATATATATATATATATATATATATATATATATATATATATATATATATATATATATATATATATATATATATATATATATATATATATATATATATATATATATATATAAATGATGCTGAATAAAACGTTTCATTGTTAGATAAGAATTACTATTACTCCTTTCAGCGAGCGAAAGAAAACGTTTTCCAAATAAGGGTGTCATTCACTAGTTTGTTAACAAGTGTCAGGACTATTAACCTGCCGTCATGATTAACATTTTCCGGCTCTCTGTTACCTTGGGCGACCACTGAGAGCTCAGAATCATTACTCAGAACTGGTTTAGATCAGTTATTTATTCTGAAAATGAGGCCCCCGAGGAATCACGCAATTCAGACGAGAAACTATCTTGTTTTCCATTAGCAGAGTGGACAAAAATTTTGATTCACGTAAATACAACAAAGTTAAGTATATATATCTTAGTTTAATCAAACCACTGAGCTGATTAACAGCTCTCCTAGGACTAGTCCGAAGGATTAGATTTATTATACGT
The DNA here is from genome assembly GCA_039081455.1 of Macrobrachium rosenbergii. NCBI lineage: Eukaryota > Metazoa > Arthropoda > Malacostraca > Decapoda > Palaemonidae > Macrobrachium > Macrobrachium rosenbergii. Next base: position 5,426,309 of record JANJGK010000050.1, read on the forward strand.
GGCTAAGAACCAACTGGTTACCTAGCAATGGGACCTACAGCTTATTGTGGAATCCGAACCACATTATGACGAGAAATGAATTTCTATCACCAGAAATAAATTCCTTTAATTCTTCATTGGCCGGTCGGAGAGTCGAACACTGGGCCAACAGCGTGCTAGACGAGAGCTCTACCCACCCCATCCAATGAAGAACTACGTAGGCTACATGCAACAACTTAAATAAATGAGAACTAATTATGTTTTCATTTATTTACGTAGATGCAACAACTTAAATAAATGAGAACTATATTTGTTAAAAAAAATAATGCCTAACTAAGACGTATTAAACAGTCACACACACACACACAAAGTTCTTTAAGAAATTCTCGACGTTGATTCTGGCACTACGTTTGGGCGGGACTCTCAGTGAACGCGGAACTGCGATTACCAGTATTTTTACAAAATACGCCACATATAATCATTGGCAAATACGAGTATATGACAATTACTAGGCTACGTCATAGAGAGAAAAATTCCATACAAATCCCTAATTTCAATCTTAAAAATGACATTAGATAACCCGTTTTGGAAAGTTTGGAGTTGTTTGTATTCCGGACACCTAGGGCTGCCTATTTTAAACATGGTGATTCTTTTATGTTTTCTCTTGACCGAAGAAACGTAGAAAACAAACACTAGGTGCTTGTTAGTACCTCGTTGGCGGTGTTTTTGAGAAAAATATCAATTTTATTATATATCTGTTTCTAGTTATTGGAGTGGGTGACCAGGACACGCAAGTGATTGCGAAGTTCTTAATCTAAAAGGACGATGAAGCAGAGTGAATGAGCTGCAAATGCTAATATTCGCATGAGCTTCCAAAAGCAAGTAAAGGCTGTGTTACTTTCGGTGTTGTACTGTAATCAGAGTTGTTTGTATTGACGCCTTTGCAACAGGAGTGAAATATAAATGTAATATTAGTAAGTGTTTCCCAATTAGGGAGGGCAGTTCCTCGTTGGATGAGTTGGTATAGTCCTCGGCTAGCACTCTGCCGGGCCCGCGTTCGAGTCTCCGACCGGCCAGTGAAGAATTAGAGGAATTTATTTCGTGGTGATAGAAATTAATTTCTCGATATAATGGGGTTCGGATTCCACAATAAGCTTGTAGGTCCCGTTGCTAGGTAACCAATTGGTTCTTAGCCACGTAAAATAAGTCTAATCCTTCGGGCCAGCCCTAGGAGAGCTGTTAATCAGCTCAGTGATCTGGTTAAACTATGGTATACTTACTTTTTACCGAAGTAGGGAACTCAGCGACCAACGACAATTTTACAAAGACCTTTTTAATGTAGGGGAAATGAGATTTATTTTTATATTGAGATACTTAGAAAATACTTCTGTTTACTAGAACAATACTGTTTATTAACGATAAATATTTTATCCGTGCTCCACGATTTTTTTTATTTTTTTTTATTTTTTTTTTTTTTTACCATTTGAAAGATCTTAACATTTGATTATGCTGGTAGATAAATGTCCTCAGTCTTAAGACTCGAGAGATACTGTTGACGACAGACAGGTACTAAATGCACTTCCATCTCTCGGGTCCAAGGCAAATTACCGAGATTTAAAAAAAGATGCGAGAAGTTTTTTAATGTTACTTGAGGAATTGTTTTGTTTTGTTTTTGTGTTTTTTTGTAATTAAATGGTTAAAATAAACATTTTGTTTATCCATGGGAATAACGTACATATTTCATGTCTCATCAAGCGTAATCTAGTTATTAAATACAATAAACAAGAAGAGAGCTTCCTATATGCTTGCCTCGTATTTTTTTTTTTTTTTTTTTTTTTTGCGAAGCTGTCGTACTTTTGCTTTGTACAAATAATGTAACAATCCTTTCACTGGTTTTCGGTTTAGGGTAACTCCTATTTTTGAAGTACCATCATATATTATTGTTTAACTTTAAACGTTATATTTATAATGAAGTATATTGTGCTGTGTTAGAAGGACTTTTCATTATTACGTAAATATGTCGAGGTTTTAAAGGGTTATAAGATGTAAACAATTGATGCCAATAGTGATGTTTAACTTAAGGCACCTCGACTACCTCAAATTACTAAAATGTTTGAAAAATCACTTCCAAATACAGTATTTATGGTGGAAACAAAGATATAAACATTTTTATATTCTATTTAAAAAAAACACCTTAATATATTCTAAATGAAAAATGGTTTAATAAAATATAAACCATAAGGCTGATTAGATGAACAGTTTACATAATACAATAATAAAAAAAATTCCAGTTTAAACAAACTTTCCTTTCTGTATATTTGAAGGTAAAGAATTATGGCTCCACATTATGATGTTTAGTGGAAGCGTCCATTAAGATTACAAATGGAAGGTACAGTTCATTCTGACAAGCTTAGCTGGCAGATTCGTCAGGGTACATAAAATCAGCATAAAATTTACAAATAGCATTTATACAAATTAGAAGTGAATATATTACGAATGAATTAACAATTTCCAACCATTTAACATTTAAATTACATAACTTGTATAATATTTAAAATACATAAATTGTATAATAAGTAATACTTACAGTCCGAGATTGGGAATGCTTCAGGTGGAAGTGAATTTAAAACACGAACCACAAGCGAAAACAATTTTCCAGGGAATATGGAACAAAGAGAACGACAAAACAACAACGCCATCTACTGACAAAAACTAACATTTGCCAAGGACAACAAAACCAACAAAACCTTTATATACAAGAATAATAAAATGTATGAATTATTTCAAGTTTATGACTTAAACACCGACAATACCCCCATACCAAGCATAAACTAGAAATAAAATGATATACAACGACTAAGCATGTCGGAACCAATATTCTCCGAGCCTTTGATATACTCGACTCTGAAAGAATAGGGTTGAAGACTTAAAGGCCAACGCATAAGCCTATCATTGTTGTTCTTCATTTTGTGTAGGTATGCTAAGGGAAGATGGTCAGTCTGCAAAATAAATTCTCTACCGTACAAGTATTCTTTAAATTTTTCAATTCCTCTCTTAATTGCATAGCATTCCTTCTCTATGACAGAATATCGTGTTTCAGGGCCTGAAAACTTCTTACTATCATACGCAACTGGTTTTAATACACCGTCAGATTTCTGCAGCAGGACAGCACTAACACCAGTTGAAGAAGCATCTGTGCGTAGATAGAAAACTTCTGACAAATTAGGAAGCATTAAAATGGGTTGTTTTGAAAGAACTTTTAAGTTGATTGAAACTATTGATTTGTTCATTAGTCCATTGCAATTGATTACTACTACCTTTCTTTAGCAAATTTGTAACTGGAGCTGCAATAATAGAGTAATCAGGAATAAAACGTTGGTAAAAACCTACGGTTCCCATGAATGATCTTAATTGCTTCTTGGTAGAAGGCAATGGCATGGATAAGATACTTTCAATTTTACCATTTTGTGGACTCGATGAATTATTGCCTAAAGAATATCCAAGGTAATTTATCTTACGATATCCAAAGTTACTTTTAGAAGGACCAACTGTAAGATTATGTTCACGCAACCTGTCAAAAACTTTCTGGACATGAACGACATGATCGTCCCAATTATTACTAAAGATTACTATATTATCAAAGTAGCAGGAAACATTTGATAATCCGGCAAGAACTCTACGCATTAACCTGATAAACGTAGCACAGGCCGTTTTGAGACCAAAAGGCATTTTTGTAAACTGCATAAGTCCATATTTTGTTGCAAATGCTGTATATTGTTTACTTTATGACATGGGTATCTGATAATAGCCCTTACATAAATCAAGTTCCGTAAAATAAAGTTTATTACTAAATTCATGCAAGGAATCTGTTAAACGGGGCATTGGCTCTGCATCAAATACGGTTAAATTATTCAATTCCCTATAGTCTATACATACTCGTAAAGATTTGTCAGGTTTCCTGACAAGTACAACTGGGAACAATATGGAGATGATGATGGCTCTATAATATTCATCTCAAGCATTTTATCTACTTCATCCTTAAATTCATTAACAAGATGTACAGGAACCGGGTACATTTTAAATCTGAAAGGGATATCATTCACAAGTTTTATACTATGTTTCATCACCCTAGAAATTCCAGGTTTATCAGATATTACATCAGAATAAGAAATGACTTTGGCAATGTCTTTTCTCTGAGAATGTGAGAGTTCAGGGTTGATATGGCAGTTGTTACTATCAAGCTCAAAAAATTCAATACTAGAATTGCTATCACTTTCAAGTTCAAGAAAATTTACTTGAACAGGCTTAAACAAATCATTACTGCTCTTTACACTTTTTACCGCTTTCTCTACAACGTTAACTGGCACGTCGATAATATTTCTTGAGCATATTCACATGATAGAGTTTTACTTTATTCCCAATTTTAATTATTCCCAATTTTAACAAGATAATCTACACCATTGGAATGACAGGAATCAACAGAATAAGGGCCTTTCCACTGCATTAAAAACTTATTACTACTAGTGGGAAGCATAACCAACACTTCTCCCTTTTCAAACTTACGTATTTTACAATTCTTACGTATTTTACACTTATCAAAATATTCCTTATACTTACGAGAGCTTATTTCTGCATTATGCACAGCAAGTTTCGCCATTTCCTGTAATTTGGACCTCAAGTCAATAATATACTGATAAGTAGTCTTCAACTCATCATCAAGATTGGAATTACTAAATAGTTCATGGAGAATTGCTAATGGTCCACGCACATTTCTACCACAGAGTAATTCAAACGGGCTAAACTTTAAAGAATCATTGGGTATTTCCCGATAAGCAAAAAGAACCACTGGAAGATAACGGTCCCAGTTTGATGGATAATCACAACACACTTTCTTAAGAATACCTTTGAGGACACCATTCAATCTCAACACCGTTGCAGGCTACATGGTACGGGCTAGTATAAAGGGCTTTCACAGATAGAAATTTACGAACTTCGGACATAAGGTCGGAACGAAACCGAGTTCCCCTATCACTTAGAATTTCTTTAGGAACGCCAACGCGACAAAATATCTCCATAAGACTTTCAGCAATTGTTACAGAATCAATATTTTGCAATGGAACTGCTTCTGGATAACGTGTAGCTAAGTCAATAACAGTAAGAATGTATTTATGACCTCTATCCGATGCAGGTGTAATAGGACCTACAATATCGATGGCAATTCTAGAAAAAGGTTCACTAATTATAGGAGGGCTACACAGAGGAACTTTAGTAGACTTCCTACCGAATTTCTGACAGGTATGACAAGATTTAGTAAATCTGGCAATTTCAGCTCCAGCTCGTGGCCAATAGAATTTATGTAATATCTTATCAATAGTTTTTCTAGATGAAAAATGTCCGGATAATAATGACTCGTGACCTACTTTCATTACCATATCACGGTACTTCAATGGAACAACAAGTTGCAAAGCCCCAACATCTTGAATATTAGTACTTTTAACAAATTCACGATAAAGAAGATTATCAACAGATACATACTTGACTGTACGACCTTTGCAAACTATTTCTTCATTCTTACGTAAAGCATCTCTAAGACTCTTCAGTGTTTTACAAGTTAACTGGCAACTAGAAAAGTCAGAAGAATCTACGTTCAAATCTGGTAAATTACTAGACAAAAGCATGACCGGCATACTTTGTTTCACTTTCTGTGCACGAGTTGTTACGTTAACTGTACATTGATTTTCAGCAACAAATTACTTAAATCAACTGAATTTGCAATCTGATTACCATCATCTATATGATTACTAGAAGATAAATCACTGATCAAACTTAATCCAGAAGTTACGTGAGACTTTAAACCAGGTATAATACCAATCAATACATCAGCACATTTAATAGGTGCAACTACCGCTCTACAGCGACCAGTAAAGAACTTGGACTTTATATTACATTTCAAAGTAGGCAAATACACAGGGACACCAAGAAAATTATATACTTTAATAGGACTCCCTAGTTTGTAATACTTAGGTACCAATTCTTCACGTAAAACTACAGTATTACATCCTGTATCAAAAACAATGTTAGCACGGATACCAAATACTTTACCCTTGTCATCAACTACACAATCTTTGGGTTTCTCTTCACGAGCAAACGCTACTGACACTTTGGGTACAGGGTTTTTTTCTTTACTGAAATTGGTGGGATTTTCAGGACAGTTAGGTCGTATATGACCCATCTTATTACAAAGATGACATTTCAGCTTTTCATAAGGGTTAACAACAGGATCACCAAGTTTTGTATCTGAAAGTGTACTTTTAAGAGGATATTTTTGTTTTTCTCTAACTTTAAACTTAGTTTTCATGCACTTGTTTACACCATGGGCAGTCATGAAATTATCAGCAATTTCAGCCAATTGTTGAGAACCTTTCAATTTCTTTTCTTGCAAAAACATTCGCAAATCAGAACAGCAGTTAGTCAAGATCTGATCACAAATCATGAAATCACAAACAGACTCATATGTGTTCTCAATCTCTGAAAGTTCTAACCATTTACCAAAATATTGTCTCAACCGACAAACAAGTTGTAAATAGCTTTCACCTATATTGATTGTACCTTCTCTGAACTTCATATACTCATTCGGATTAACATGAAATCATTTCAATAGAGCTTTCTTTAGCTTATAATAATCGTCAGCTATATCTGTAGCAAGACTACAATAAGTTTTCAAAGAATTACCTCTAAGTAAAGTTCCCAATAAAGGAGCGTATTCACTCTGTTCCCACTTATGAAATTTAGCTAGTTTCTCAAAGCGTTGTAAATACGTCTCAATATCATCTATTTTATCATCAAATGGAGGAATTTTAGGCAAAGATGAAACAAACCTATTCTCAATCACATTACTAGTACCAGCTTCAAATTTCAATTTAGCCATTTCAAGTTCATGTTTTCTAGCTTCCTCTTTGTCAGCCAATTCTGCAAATCATTTCTTTTCATTTCTCTCTGCTATTCTTTCATTTCTCTCTGCTATTCTTTCTTCTCTAAGTTTATCTTCTTCTTCTTCTTCTTTAGCAATTTGTTTATTTACAAAAGCTTCAGCACTCTCCTTAGTCAATCCTAACTCAATTGTCTTCTCAAACAATTTTAACATATCCATTATTAGAAAAAACTGAAATTACTATGCAAAAGAAATCATGCTACAACAAGGAATTCAATTAGCTGCAAAAATATGCAAAACTTTTTACATTTTCACTTGTATCAGCAATAGATAAATTTAAACTAGATTTAAATTTTATATTATGTGTTCAATAGCACATGCTAATACACACAAGCCAACTTAGGCAAAATATTAACAAACACAAGTTAATGTTAACATAGAGGCTAATCTTGTAATATAGCATATTGCTTTAAAAAAAATTACAGGATTACCAAAGGCTGAATAACGCTACCACAATACAGCAATGCTTTAAAACGCCACGAAGTTTCTACGCAGCTAAAGCACTATGAAACATTCAAATTTCACTTAGATAGAATTAAAACAAAATTTAGGCACTCATCAGTAATTATAACGAACATCAAAATCTCTGAAACTCTCACGTAGCCTATCAATCAACAAGATTTCAAAACACAGTATCACTGAGAAACCAGAGGATTTTATAGATCGGTCACTGACTCTAATTCCATTCTACTTTCATTACAAACAAGACTTCTGAAGCCACTGATTATAAATTTACTAAAACATTAAATAATCACTTCACAATTTTACCACGGCAAATCCAACTGCAAAAATTCTCGAACTACTTCACAACAACAAGAACAGTATTTTACACTAAATACCTTACCTCAAAATTCATCAACAAAGCACAATACAATCTGCACATGAACACCATGTCGACTGAGAGGAAATACAACCAAGTTGTCATCACAAGTACTTAAACCTGAAGACACTCCATCTCGGCCGCAGGTATCACGCACATGATTAACTGCAAATAAAAGGACATCAGAAAACAGTACATCACCATGTATAAAAATTAATCCTACTCACTGCGCCACTTGTCGAGGTTTTAAAGGGTTATAAGATGTAAACAATTGATGGCAATAGTGATGTTTAACTTAAGGCACCTCGACTACCTCAAATTACTAAAATGCTTGAAAAATCACTTCCAAATACAGTATTTATGGTAGAAACAAAGATATAAACATTTTTATATTTTATTTAAAAAAACACCTTAACAATATATTCTAAATGAAAAATGGTTTAATAAAATATAAACCATAAGGCTGATTAGATGAACAGTTTACATAATTCAATAATAAAAAAAATTCCAGTTTAAACAAACTTTCCTTTGTGTATATTTGAAGGTAAAGAATTATGGCTCCACATTATAATGTTTAGTGGAAGTGTCCATTAAGATTACAAATGGCAGGTACAGTTCATTCTGACAAGCTTAGCTGGCAGATTCGTCAGGGTACATAAAATCTGCAATCAGCATAAAATTTGCAAATAGCATTTATACAAATTAGAAGTGAATATATTACAAATGAATTAACAATTTCCAACCATTAAACATTTAAATTACATAACTTGTAGAATATTTAAATTACATAAATTGTATAATAAGTAATACTTACAGTCCGAGATCAGGAATACCTCAGGTGGAAGTGAATTTAAAACACGAACCACAAGCGAAAAAAATTTTCCAGGGAATATGGAACAAAGAGAACGACAAAACGACAACGCCATCTACTGACAAAAACTAACATTTGCCAAGGACAACAAAACCAACAAAACCTTTATATACAAGAATAATAAAATGTATGAATTATTTCAAGTTTATGACTTAAACACCAACAAAATATCAATAAACTTCATTTGTTTGTGAGTAAATATTTGCTTTTTTCAACTTTCTCTGTAAGTAATAATTATTATTTATACAATGTGTTAGACAATAAATAAAAAAGTTATGATGTAATTATTTATATAGGCATCGTCACTAATGATGATTCAATTATGCTAACACAAGGCTTTTTTGCACAAGTATTTACATAGAGAATATTTTCAATAATGACATTTCCCTCAGTTTCCGTAAAGATAAAAGGAACAAAAATTGTAATGTTTATTTAAGCATAAAAGTCATATAACATACAGTTAAATGGAAGAAAAGACTGTTTATAGTTACGTACTTTGTGAAAGCTGGGAATAATCTAATTAGCTCAAAGTTTTTTACTGAAAACCCTAAAATAGCTCATAAATTAATGATATAATTGGTAAACGTAAGGGAAACTTTCCAGTTGTCCTTCCTTTCATATACTGATCCCTGGTACCTGTAAAACGCACAAGTATTTTATGGACGGGGAATCTTGAATATAAATTATGCAAATTTGCAGAAATTCCTGTACGGGACACCTAGGTGTTTTTTTTTTTTTTATTTAACGTTATTCCTTATTTATTTATTAATTTATTTGTATCCATGAACCTTCGTCCATTCGAAGAAGCTCTATTGTTCTCAAGATGTTCGGGGATATTGACAACCTTACAGAAGATGAATTTCAAATCGCGAAAGAAGTTCACTCCTTCATATTTTGGTCACGCGCAGAATAGTCAGACTGCTTACGTTGGTAATTGTGTTTTACGAGTGTTTTCCTGGAATTTTTTTTTTTTTTTATTGGTTACAGTCATGTTATACTATTGGAAGTTTAGCTGTTGAGTAAAGTATTCGATTTATGCTGCTCCAGAAACTTTATATAATTACGCTTTGGTCTGTGATAAGAAAAATACTTTTTGATAAAAGTTCTCGGGTAAAACTATTCTTACTAAGAAACTTTTGACAGAGCTTATTCCAAGTACAGTAATGTGATATTTTGTACGTTTTCTCGTCAGACTTGTCCATTAAGTTAAGCTGCTCTGCAACGCAGGCTATACTTTAACATATGTATCTATTTCATCATCCACAAAATAATTGTACAACTCTAATAAGTTTGGAGACATCATAATTATACTCACAGATAATTTCCCGCTTCCTCCTTTTTATCACAACTGAAATCCAATAACCGTAAAGAATTCCGTTTAAAACATGGGTCATGCAAGATTCGTTAACGAATGAAATGTCAAAATTCAGCGATGAGCGAATGCTCATGACATCTTATTTTCTCTTCAAGGAAGCGTGACCAAGTCTCTGCAGAGGACGACAAGGCACGCACACAAAGGACGACGTAAGAAAATGTTTCAAGTTGCATTTCTAGTCCAGTGTTCCCGTTTGCACGTCCTCGAGGGCTTTTGCTAAAGGTTGTGGTACACGCGCCACTCATCAAATTCTCTCGAGTTTACGAACAGATTTTTTTGTCGTTTTATGATTTACGGGAATTTCCTAAAGGCCGGAATTATTTGAAAACTATAACATTTGTATTATTCTATACGGGGGTAAACTTCAGGGAGGAATTAAATCATTGATTTTACGAGTCTGTAATATAACTCTCATTAATTAATCAGTTTCTCCAACTAAAATAGGCTGATCTTTTATGCAAATAACTTTAATAGCATATGCATGAATTTCAAGGAATTAATTTTTATATCAACCCAGTGTGATTTCCAAAAAGGACAGTCAACCGAATTGTCACGAAAGTCTTATTCTCTAGTAGAATACAGGCCAACAAGTTAGTCATTATTAAACAACCGCTTTGTAAAAGTTAACCCTTCGGAAACGTTTCTTGTTAAAAATTTGCAAATTTGACGTACTTTAAATAAATGAATGCAAGAAATTATTAAAGAATAAAATAAAGACGAGAGGCATCGATAGGAACTAAAAACCATGCTAAGCCCAGGTGGAGAATTCTACGACACAGCCTCCCAAAATTAACGGAACTGCGCCCAAAGCAAAATATTTCACAAAGAATTCTGGGCATCATAAATTGAATTCCGGCAGAGATGCCATTCCAGCTGGCACTGTGCATCGGTTACGTTTGTTCCGAACGCTAACTTATCTTCCTGCGAAATTGCAATCATTTGTTTCGCCGACATTATCAATATAAATATCGCCAAAACCATTTTAGATATATCGGTGGATCAGCGCAGACTGATATGTATCAGGTGAATGCTTGAAAGAGATTTTATTTTACTGTGAACATGGATACGTGTGTATACATTTATAATCCTTTCTTTGGGAATAGGGTTAACATAGTTTTAATAAGCGGGTACTGTTTGTTAAGTATGTGTGAGACTGTACCGTTGAGATGTAAAATGCTTTTTATATGTGGATACTATGTATATATATATATATATATATATATATATATATATATATATATGTGTGTGTGTGTGTGTGTGTGTGTGTGTGTGTGTGTGTGTGTGTGTGAGTGTGTGTGCGTGTGTGTGAATGCGTGTGTATGTGTGTGTGCAGAAAAAGATAGGCATATTTTTCAACTAAATATATTCTTAAAAGTTGATGATAGTATTCGAAAATTTAACCATCACATATACAGTATGTATATACTGACAATAAATGGCTTCCAGTGCATTCTAGCGCACAAGAGTTCTAAACGTGTACTGAATGCCTACAGACCTGACTGATCAAAAAATATGTAGAGGCTATGAAAACGACATTTGTTGGTTTTAATGTACTGAGAAATAAACTTTAGATAAAGCAGAGATTTAATAACTTCTGTGTATCAACAGAGAGTTCGCTGGTAATCAATATAACCTTGTTAAAAGAGAGAGAGAGAGAAAAGTTAGGTACCGGACAAAAATACGTCTTTATTTTTATATTCACAGCACAACCTGGTCTTAAATGATTTCATGTCGTGGAGGTAATATTTCTTTAAAGCCTTCTGTTACATATGCATTGATATTTAATTAAATATTTTGGAATATTAATGACGTAAAACTCGTCTTTTTAATCATCAAATCGTGTTACTACCTATATATTCCCTTTTATATATTCTTCTTTAATTTATACTTTTAATTCGTAAAATTATAATTTTGAGTACTTTATTTTTTATTCATCAAATCGTGTTGCTACCTATATATTCCCATTCAAATTGCTTCTTTCATTTGTGCTTTAGATTCTGAATATAATTCTTTTTTGAGTACTTTATTCCTTTCCAACGCAAAAAGGATCAAAAGCAATAATATCCGTCAACTTGACCAAACGCAATATTCAGCCCATGAGCGACTTCCGGTGGTGGACACTGATCAATATGCATGAAGGTGTTTCCATTAATCCCTGACAAACCTGTGGATGAGGTCTGGTATGACAGCCATGAATTCCTCCGTCACATTCCTATGTCACATTCTAGCGTCACCTCCGCCAGTTGGCCCCAAACGGTTCCCATGCAAATCCAAAACTTGGAATAAACGACCCTGCAGACAGTAGTTCTGTTGGCAGCCATTTATTTCGGGCCTATTGTCTTCGCGTTGTTGTGATCGACTGACTCTAGGTAAGATTTCTATATGGAATTGCAGAGATTTATAGTTATATAGATTTGAATGGAAGGCTGTAATGGTCTGAATTAAACCATTACTGCTGATAAGACAATAGTCCTTGCAGATAATCATATACATCATTGTGTCAAATTTTCTCCTTAATATTTGTGTAGCAATTCGGTTACCCAAGAAAAATATTTAACAGTGGAAATATTTACCTTGCAAATAACTGCCGGTTTAGTGTGTATATGATTACATGATTTACATTTATTTACTTGGCGTACATGCACCATACATCCCATTTAAGGAATTTAACGCTCACATCGCGGAAAAAGGAATAAATGAGTTAAGATGCGAAATGATTATTTTAATTCATTATTTTTTATCTATTTACTTAATAAAATGAAGGAGGGGTAGTAAATACATCATATTTTCAATTTTGTAAAAAGTATTATCTGTCAAACATTTGCTTTCTTTCAGTAGATACCGTTTAATATGTTACAGAGATAATATCACTTCCTCTCGTATCATCATAGTTAATCCATAAAAACATGCCTTTTGATTTCTTGTTTATAATAATAATAATAATAATAATAATAATAATAATAATAATAATAATAATAATAATAATAATAATAATAATAATAATAATACGTTAGCAATGATTTTACTCTTCATCCAAGATACAACCTTCTCGTACTTCATTTGCATATACATCTACCCATCTGTGAAAAAACGCTTCCTTGTAATATTATCATAAATCAAATACCTTCAAATAACTCCCTTCTCAACTGTCATTCACGAAGATCAATTGAAGGTCCGTCTACCAAAATGAAATTGCAAGAATCTTTGAGAAGCTTATGTTCCATGGTTAGCTCTGTTGCAGGTCTGCAAAGGCTGAGAAAATCCCCTCCCCACCTCTCTCTCTCTCTCTCTCTCTCTCTCTCTCTCTCTCTCTCTCTCTCTCTCTCTCTCTCTCTCTCTCTCTCTCTCTTGCCCGTAAATCTGATGCAATGTCTATTCCAGAAAAGCTGCATGATGGCTATTAGGCTGTGTAAATAATATTCTGAGTGTTGTCTAAGACCAGGAATAGAGATTGATTGCTCAGGATAGCTGGGAGAATTGACAGTGGGTCAATTATGATTGTGGAATCAGCGAATAGAAAATTAAATCGCTTCCCTATTTACGTCGAAGCAGTTATTGAATGTAAATTATCTGTAAATAAGAATTACTTAAACATAGCTGCTTTCGATCTTGTAGATGGCTGCGAATCCACAAGAACGTTTGGCTTTTAATTTTTTTTTTTTTTTCTCAGGCAGATCGATTGAGTTTTGTATAATTAATTTTTCATTTACGTAACAAGAGAGAGAGAGAGATAGAGAGAGAGAGAGAGAGAGAGAGAGAGAGAGAGAGAGAGAGAGAGAGAGAGAGAGAGAGAGAGAGAGAGAGAGAGAGAGATATTTCAATTATGATGAAAGTTTATGCTCCACTGAAAATTAATGCAATATTACTATGAAAAAACTTGCCTGAGAATTAACACTGTAACTCCAGTAGCTAGCTCTACTCTCTCTCTCTCTTCAGAGGCGGTGGCTCTTCAGCCCGTCGCTTTAGTAAATTCCTTGACATGCAAGTGATTTGACAAGACGGCAAAATAGGGATGAATTATGTTGCATAAACCTTGTCCCCAATTTTGCTATATATATATATATATATATATATATATATATATATATATATATATATATATATATATATATATATATATATATATATATATATATATATATATATATATATATATATATATATATATATATATATATATATATATATATATATATATATATATATGTGTGTGTGTGTATACATATATATATATATATATATATATATATATATATATATATATATATATATATATATATATATATATATATATATATATATCACCTTTTATAAAATGGTTGCAACACTTGCCTCGCCATCAAGATAACTGGGTTCGATGCTCCAAATAATTAAGGTACTTTTTATTAAAAGCTAGGCTTCATTCGTGAGTAGAACATCTGGCAGTCAGTAGACTGTGATGACTCGCACCATGTTGATGAAAGGCTGTGAGGCTCGCAACCTCAGCCCAGATTATTTATTGCCAATATGAGGTTAAAACTATTTAAGCCACCATCTGTAAGGGGGGAAACTTGGATACTTTTTCTGTGCGTAACCATGTTAGTCTAGAAGTAATCTATTCCATGTTTTGCCGTTTTCCAATCCGGGGCCAGGCTCTCTTGCCATTAACATTGATAGCAGTGTGTAAAAATAAAGGCATCTTGATCTTGTCTTACTATAGGTGATAAGGTACCCTCTGTATACAGGATTATTTATTTTTTTTTTTTTATATGAATGCATTAGCTTTTTTTTTTATAAAAGGTACTTTTGAATTTATAACGAAAATACTGAAAATATTTGTTTAATTCCATATAATAATTCACTTGAAAAAGAAAAAGGGGTTTCTGTTAATTAATTTTTTTCGTCTCTCGATTACACCTGTGGGTGTAGATACACCAAAATTTATTATTATTATTATTATTATTATTATTATTATTATTATTATTATTATTATTATTATTATTATTATTATTATTATTATTATTATTATTATTATTAAATAAAACTTGATTTTCATCATTATTGCTTGAGTTAATAATTGAATTATCTAGGCGAGCAATATCCTATCCAATACATTTTAAAAGAAAGTTGAAAAATATTATGATTTTCTTTAATGAACTTTTATCACAGCTTCTTCACCTCAAATACACATAAACCTTACAAGAATCAAATTCGAAATTATTATATATATTACATTTAAATTCAGCAGTGAATGATTCTGAATAAAACTGTATTGTCTTATATGAATTCACATTTAATCCTTTAAAGAAAAATACCAGTTTTCTTATATATCAATATTTCAGTAATGGAGATGGTGATTAGGACATGCAAGTGATTGCGAAGCTGTTAACCTAAAAGAGCGATCAACCACAGTGAATGAGATACGGATGCTAATATTCTCGAGAGCTTCCAAGAGTAAGTAAAGATTTTTTATTTTATTTTTTTTTTTTTTTTGCTTTCGGTGTTGTAATGTAATCAGACTTGCAATAGGAGTATAATAAATATACCATTCAGTAAATGCTACCGAAGTAAGGAACAGAGTAACCAACAACAATTTCACAAAGACCTTTTAATTGTTGGGAAATGGGATTTATTTATCGACACAAATAAGGAGAAATGCATCCATGTACATAAATAATATTGCTTATTAACGGTAAAAATTTTAGCGGTGCTCCACGGTTTTTATATTATTACAGAGGCTTGAAAATTTGACCATGCTGACGGACAAATGCCCGCTGGATTTAAAAATTGTAATCTTTAGAAAACTCGAAAGATATTGTTGACGACAATGGTACTAAAAACATTGCCATCTGTCGGGGCAAGACGAGTTACCGAGATTAGTAAACAAAAACGCGAAAAGTTTTTAAATGTTACTTGATCGATTATTTTTTTTTTTTTATTAAATGGTTACAATAAACATGTTGTTTATCCATGGACATAATGTACATACAGCATGTCTCATAAAGCTTAATCTTAGTTATTAAATATAATAAACAAGAAGAGAAATTCCTCAATGTTTATGCCATCATTTATTATACATCACTTTCGTGCTATTTTATGTGCGAATAATATAACAATCCTTTCATTGTATTTCGGTTTAGGATTTCTAGTGATATGATTTTTTTCGCATAGTGTAATTTGCATGCAATTCATAATTGTGTGCAATTTCCTCGAAATATTTAGTTTGATTCCTTTTATCGTATTTAAAAACATTTCAGTAACTGGATAAAATGTGATTCTTTATTCATTTTTTATGTGTAAGCTCATTTGTGTTATCTTTATTAACATTTTGTGAATTTAATCTTCTTCAATACATACCTCACAGATCACTTAAACTATTTTGCTTTGAAAATCCTCTTAATCCTTTCAATTTTGTTTGTGAAATTATATTTATGATCCATACATGATAAGTCACTGTGCGCAACTTGCTTTTAAACATCCTCACATTTCTTATATGATTTTACTCAAACCCAAAAATTCCTGCTATGATGGCTTATAGTGTCAAATAAACCGCAGTTTCTTGTCTATAAGATTCTTCTTCATGCAACCTAAATCCAGTCCAACCACAATTATTATTTCAAATCATTTACGTTTACTCTTCCTGCAAACCTTTTATGCTGAGTTATCTTGGGCAAGAAATTCTCTGAAGGATATAATTGGTTTTATGGCGTATGTTTGCTTGACATAATTTACAGTTATTCTCACTGGCTGAATGTAGTTCCAGGTTTCTAGGACTGCGC
The DNA here is from genome assembly GCA_039081455.1 of Macrobrachium rosenbergii. Classification (NCBI taxonomy): domain Eukaryota; kingdom Metazoa; phylum Arthropoda; class Malacostraca; order Decapoda; family Palaemonidae; genus Macrobrachium; species Macrobrachium rosenbergii. The sequence continues at coordinate 5,443,103 of JANJGK010000050.1, forward strand.
GTTCTGAGACTGGGTACGTTTGGAACTCTTGTGAACTTCCTGGGTGTATTTAAGTAAAAACATTTTGCATTTGTCATTATGCTTTACTGGAATGTTCTGTGATTTCATCTCCTCGTCCTGGTATAGAATTTCTCTGGAATCATGATACGAGGAATGATTACTCATCTCAAGAGAGCGTCCTTTCATATGTGCAAAATCTGAAATAATTTCATTCCCACTTATAAACAAATCCATTACAGCCATCGCTTTTAGATGAAATAACCAAAGAATAATGGTCTTGGAATTTGCTCCACCCTGGGTAATGTGAAAACACGGACACAGTATTAAAAATACTTAAATGTCCGTAATTTCCTGGTTTCATTGAAAACAGCGACCGTGTATTTTCATCTTCAGGTCTTGAGTTTTTCCATGTTAGTGGCTGAAGGATTAATTAGACCCATTTCCCTTCCGGGTTTCCTTTGTTGCTGGTAAAAGTTCACGAAGGGCGGAAGGTTCCCTCTCAAAAGAGAATTTATGGGGAATTACTCTCGTGAGGGCGCTGAAAAGATAATTCCCGTCAGTCAGCCAATGAAAAGGCTTAGAATGTCTAAAATTGTGTGTGAAGACGTCCATCAGTTTTGGATGAGGAGAACCATTACTGGGTGTATAGTGAATCCTTTGGCGAAGTTTATTATGGGTTCCGTTGCATTTCACTTTTATAAACTGAATTTTTGCTGTTTCTCGTTGACATCGCATGGAGTTTATTTACTTTATTGAGAACTCTTGTGGTTTTACGTCAACTATTTTTGGTATTGTATGCTTGTTTCCCTTCGGTATGTCGTTCAAAGTGAAGCTTCCGCTGCGATATTGGGTGCGACATGTTTAATGGGTAGACCAGTAATAATTGACTTTATGCATGCTCTACGGCCTTAGCTAAAGTAGATTGAGTCATATTTTCATAGATCATATTTATCATTTCTCGCTGGAATTTTCTCGTCTAGTTGTTTCTGCAAGTGTCATTTCTCTAGGCAAAGTGTCCAAGAATACTTCAGTTTCTTGGAATATAAAAGCCTAGGCCAAAGGCCAAGCACTGAGACCTATGAGGTCATTCAGAGCTGAAAGGGAAATTGAGTTAAAGCGGGTTAAAGGTGTGACAGGAGGAAAACCTCAAAGCAGTTGCACTATGAAACAATTGCTGGAAGAGGGTGAAAAGTAAGAAGGAAGTACCTTGTGAATGGCATCAGGAAATTTGAGTGGCTCTGCCGTATTCATTTTTCCAGAGCCATATATATTAGTTAATGAAAATTACTGTATATGGAAACTAATGTTTACTACTATGTATGTCAGGAAGTTTGAGTCATCGTTTTTTGCCAGTATCTTTCAAATTAATTGATGGATCGGCGTGTTACTTTGTAATCGTGTGTTTCACACCCTCCCGTAAATTTTGGTATTAAATTCAGTTTCCAAATTCAGCTTTTTCAGACACTTCACTCTAGGGTACTACTGAACTTATCCTGAGTATCTACTTATAGTAAATTCCTCACTTCCCCCAACTTTCCTCTTCGACTCTACCATTGAACTTCTCACTAATCTTCTTTGACGTCAGTACACCCCGTAGTGTATGTTACTTTCTTCATAAATACGATTGTTTTTATATTGTTTGCATAATTTTGTGATGAAAAGTTATTTCATGTTTATCCTAGATTCACTGTTCTAAATATATAATGAAAAATAATGGGTTAAAATCACAGAACAGTTTATAACCATTTGAGACAATGTACACGATATCATAGATGTATGTCAATAAATCAGTGTTATCTTTCCCTTATTCCCTTATATATACGACCGTGAAATATAACGGTAAGCAATATCTTACCTATTCAGATTTTTTTTTTCTTAATTTTTGGCAGATTTTTCCCGGCTGTAAACTTTAAGAAGACGTATAGCAAATGCATTTCTGCATCCACGGGGATGTTTCAACATGTAAGCCATAACTCTGAACAGCAACGAGACAACCTTCTCTGCAGTTACTGGATGCGCAAGTGATAAACCCGTCGTTTAACCCGACATTTCATCCGTCAACTACAAAGATTTAGGAAACCCCTAAATTCTGTCTAACCTTGCAGGTCATTAGCTCATTCCGTCCTACATTGCTCAGATGAAAAATTGCAATGCTATGTGTCGGAAAACATTCCATTACATAACAAATATTGCGAAGAGAGAGAGAGAGAGAGAGAGAGAGAGAGAGAGAGAGAGAGAGAGAGAGAGAGAGGAGTGGGAAATGAATGAAATGACAGGCGGGTAAGGGTGTTATAGAGAATGAGGAAGGATGGGCAATGGGAGGGACAAGTACCCCAAGAGTGCTTATCCGAATGAATCCGTAAATCTTGACTGGCTAGATTTGACTATGCCCTTAAATTAAAGAGTAAAGTGCCTTTTAAATCTATCTTTGAACATGGAATTTTTCTTATCGAAAATTAGGGGAGGGTGTGAGAAACTCTGTTTCAAACTACCATACCAATCAATCGACTGGTTTGAAAGATATTGGCAAAAAACGATGACTCAAATTTCCCGAAATACATAGTAGTTTTTGTTATTATGGCATGAAGGCTATTCATTATACTTGAAAGAAAACCGTGGTTTTTACGCTATTTTAGGTATCTTATGAGTGTTTCGCTTTATATATTGTTTAAACTGGAGTGTCCGCCATGATATTGATGAAGAATTGTTTAATATGTAGACTTGTAAAAGTCTACTTGAGTCCCTCCGTTCGAAACGGCCGTAAAATATTTTGAGTATCTTTCCATGCAATATACCATACATACATATCACTTCTCAATAAAGTTTTCTCACTTCTCGTAGTCAAGGTCCTCAAAATCCGTTTAAATTTCCTTATTGGTAACAACTGCCGATCCGTTAATTGGCGTAAGAGAGGTGGAAGAGAACGAATGCACTGATATGTGGCCCCACGTACACCGCGAACCAATATTTTTCCTTTCGCTGTAACTTGTTATGTCGTACACTGAAGCTGGTTCGCTTAAAGTAGAGTCGTATTGTCGGTGATATGATATCATGGCTATTAGAATGGTGAAGTTATGTCCCCATTGCCAATCCGATAGGAGTATTTTTTTTTTTTTTATCAGGAAGTGTCGCCGCCGTATTCACTATTGCAAGGCCTCGTGCATTAGTAAATGAAAATATGCAAACTAATTTTTACAATTTTTTTAGCATCGCTTGAAGGTAATGTGTATATTCCGAAAACCCGTGGTTTTACGTTATGTTAGCTATCTTCCGCTTGTTTCCAGTAGTTAAGCCGTTGAATCTGAAGTTTCCATTGTGATATTGATGAGGTATTGTTTAATTGGTAGCATTTTAATAGGCTAAAAAGCTTTCTTCGTTCGTAATGACCATAATATTTATTGAGTGATCTTGATTTTATATTATATCAAAGTGAAAACGTCTCACTAGAATATAGTCGTCCAGTTGTTTATGCAGGTGTCATTTCTCTAGGACAAGTGCTCAAGAATCCTTCAGTTTCTTAGTTGGTAAATATAATTTTCCCTTTGCTGGAACTGACTATGCCGTTTATGGAAAACTGATTAGTTTAAAGCATGATTGTTAGTGATAAGGCATTATTGGTATTAGAATAGGAACGTTAGTTCCATATTGTCAATCTGATAGGAGAAAAGATAAAGGCAGGATGTGAATATAACTTGAGGTATCATAGAAGGTGAGGTTTCTTGGGAGGCACTAGGGAACTGAAGTGCTTCTGCCGTATCAGTTATTCAACGGCCTCATACATCAGTGAATGAATATCATTTGCAAACTGACTTAAAGCTTCTTGGTATCGCGTGGAGGCTATTTATTATATTTCAAAAACTTATTGTTACGTTATTCTAGACATCAGCCGTGACATTGAAGATGAATTATGTTAAATGTGTAGATTTTAAAGCCTACTTAAGTCCCTTCGTACGTAATGGCCGTAAAACATCGAGTAATCTTTTCATATAGTATACCAAATTTATCACGTCTTGCTAGAATATCGTCACCCAGTTGTTTCTGTAAGTGTCATTTCTCTCTGTAAAGTGCCCCGAAATCCTTTTAATTTCATTGTTGGTAAAAATTGTTAATTCTTTAATTGATTTATGAGCGACGACAGCGGCCGAAAGCACTTGACAACTGCTCCCGTGTACAACGCAGAATGTGTCTACACTACTAGTAGTAGTTAGTTTCAAGCACAATTGTCAGTAATAAGTCGCTATGGTTATTAGAGTGGGAATGTTGTTTCCCCATTGCCAGTCTGATAGGAAAAGATAAGAATAGGCAAGGATGTGAATATGACTTATGATATAGAAATCGAGGTTGTTCTTACGGCACAGGAAAATTGAAATGACTCTGCCATGTTTATTCCAGGGCTCCACACATTAGTGAATGAAAATTTTATATGAAATCAACCACTGAGTAATAGAATTGCTAAGCAGGGTGCTGTGATTTCTGAAGGAGATGCTAAGATTGCAAACCCTCAGAAAATGCGAGATGAGACACAGGATTACTCGATAAATTTTCCCAGTATCATTGAATTAGCTCATTAATTTCGTGCAGAGGACTGAAAAACTAGCTGACGAGAGGATAACTCGTAATATAGGGAGCAAAACGTAGGAAGATATATTTACGAAATTGAATTTGTTAGTAACAAATCTACACTGCCTTTGTGAAGGATCACTGGGAAGAGAAGTGTAACTTGCGTGCCCCCTAAAGGGGATGTCAGTGTTGGTGACACAGGCAGTAGATGGCAGAGGGCGTTGAAACAAAGAATTTTGGGAAACTGATACCAAAGTGAATTTGTCATATATATATATATATATAGCCTGTTCTAACTGTAGTTTCAGTTCTTAAGTATTTTTAAAGTATTTTTTGTTTCGTATGTGACAATTTAACTTCAAACTAGTGATTGCATTCAGTAATGATGTTTAGCTTGTTAGTGGCTTTGATCTTTGTTTTGTGAAGTTTTCTTGTTTATGTCTCTCTTTATTTATTTTACTTTGTACCCCGAAGAAGTGTACGCAATACACGAAAGCGCTTGGTACCTGGTCTTTAATTTTCACCTTTCATGTGGTCGTCTACGTATATATATATATATATATATATATATATATATATATATATATATATATATATATATATATATATATATATATATATATATATATATATATATATATATATATATATATATTTTTTTTTTTTTTTTTTTTTTTTTATGACATTAAAGCAGGTGAAATTAAACGAAAGTTGAACTGAATTTATGTTGGTAGGAAGGAAAAACTATTGAGATTTAGTGCTTAAATCCAAAATGTTGTTAGGATTACTGGCCATGATCTTAGAAATATTACCTTTTCTTGGAGATTGCCATAAACAGAGTGGACTACTGCAACTCTTATCTGTCATAGGCAGGTTGAGATGCAACTTAGTTAGCCGCAAAATATGCCAAATAGAGCGGCAAGATAAACGAAAGGGTGTTGGACCGCGTGACAGGATTGCACCTGTAATGAGTTGCATTGGCTTCCTATCAAAGCTGGAATAATGTTAAAAATGTGTAATGACCCTCCAAGATATAGAGACGGGTGTCCTATATGTTTGAACGACTTGCTGCTCTTAATATAGCCAATGGGTGGAGTCAACACAAGAGTACCCAAAGATGACCTTGAATTATTTGAGCCAAGATGAAATTTGGATGTGGGCTTTAGAGGCTTCAAACTTGCAGCTTTCACTTGATATCCGGCTGACTACTGCGATTCTGTCTCGGTGGTCATGACCTCAGCGTGGTGAGGTATTGGCAACATGGTTCATCCATGATGGATGTATGACAGTGATCATGTATGATCCGTGGCTAACAATGACCATGACATCACAGGTTAGTCTTGAGATTTTTCTTTTTTTTTAAGTTTATACTTAAAGGGCAAATCACGTGAAAATTTTATCTTAGTGGTCAGATAGGATAGTAGATACTGGTTTTTTGATGCTGTTACAAAATCTGCTATAAATCTCTTCAATGTAGTACAGCATATTCACATTAAACCATAAATTTGATTCAGTTCGTAAAAGTAAAGTGAATTATGCGAAGTTATACCATTCGTCCCAAGGTAAATGCGTGAGATAGATAAATGCTAGATAATGATTATTTTCTTGTAGACACAATCCACTAACATGATTTGAGGAGTGGAAGGAGGTAATGTAACTGAAAAGCTTCTTTATATGTTTAATGGCATCTATAGAATTGAGTATATCATGAGCGTGCTGAAATGCAGTCTGATTATAGGCGGAACTTTGCTGTTGTCTTGATATGAGTGAACTTATCCATACGAGTGAGTTCATCCATATAAAGTGGTTTAGAAATAATCTTGTTATGTAGGGGTCTCAATAACTACTTCTATTAATTAGGAGTCTCTGTTGTGATATGTAAATTAGGGATTAAGTTACTGGACGGTGCGTCAGGAAAATTAGTGGACCAGTCAAAACTCGTAAGAATTTGGTATAGCACCAGTTAACGATACAAATATAATGGTATATTTTGTAACAATTTGAATATTTAAGAATTGTTCTCGTGGGAAGTACAGTGGAATGAGAGATCTTTTGAATTAACCAGCTAATGACAGCTGGAAGAAACACTGGCATGTCAAAAGCAGAAGGCTTTAGCCAAAAAAGCTTACTAACAATGGAAACGGATCCAAGAGCATAGGCCGTCTCTCACTTTGCATTCTACATGAGTTCTTTTCTGTCCGGGTCAGTTACAGTGTCCAAAGGCCTCGTGCCGATTCCTGGCTGAATTCTGCGACTCTGTCTCGATGCCCAAGACCTCAATGTGGTGAGATAGTGACAACATGGGTTTTACATGGTAGATTGATGAACATCCAGAACGCAAGATCCATGGCCATCATATGTCCGTAACTCCCCTGGTTTAAAGTCTTCTGTAATTATGGAAGCTTTGTAATTCTGTATTTAAGGGGCAGATGTTAATCCTTCATAAAAGTTTCAATGAATGTAATGGGTGGGTCTATTCAAATATTATTACGAAATCTGATATAGATCATAAATTTATGAGAAACTCTACAGTTATGTATGTAGATAATATATTTTAAGCAATATTTTTCCAGTTGACAAGTCTTTAGTGTTCGTATTTTATGGAACTCACTCTGAACAAAGAGAATAGCCCGAGGGCCTTTAATAACAGATCTTTTTTATGACAGGTGACGAGGCTGTATCTTTGCCACGAGACTTGGAATTTAGTAGAGTATATAAAAGTAAAGAACATTTTCTGATTCCTGATTCAGGACTTTTCAACTAGGTAGTATTGTGGGTTAAGTTTTAATCAGTGAATAAGGTTATGTACTACTATTGGTGCTAAAGATTGATTGTTTTATGTTAGGTGTTTATAATAAGAAACTTAAGTAATGTTATATTTCTAAAAATAAGTTTTATTTTGTGGGAGCTAATTCTGTGAAGTGTTAACTTTTTTTATATTTCAGTGAACTTAGGTAAATCAAATTTTGTTAACTGGTACAGTATTATGATATTACTTATTAAGTATTATTTCTATTTAATTAAAGTAAAGCTCAAATATTCCCCCAATTCAATAGAAAAAAAAGAGCCCGTAATGGTGCGTTATGATGGCAAATGCCTCTTTAATGGACATCTGGCGAGCACAACAAAACAAGTTTTCTTCCTTTGTTTCAGGTGTTGGATCTTCTTTGCTGCTCAAATAAGAAGTCAGGTGGAGCAAAACAAGATGTACAAGCATGAAAGAAAGATCTAGCTACCGGTTTCCCCAGTTTACAACAGGAGCAAAGGTAGTGGAACCCTGTTGCATACATATCCATTGCAAACCAGCAGGGAATTTCCTTTAGAAATAACTGCAATTTCTTACTCAGAGTGCAATGACACATACCTGCACATACAAAAAAAAATTTTTAAATACTTTCACATGATGTCCCGTTTCAATAATCAAATTAAGGAACTTTACTTTAGAGAGGAAACTGCCCTATGTTTAATTTGTAATGATACCATATGATAAAAATGAGCAGAGAAGAATTATTATAATAAAGGGTTTTAAAATCATTTGGTAATATTTTTCCTTATTTGGTTGAGTTTGAGAATATTTAATGATTATTCTCTAATGCCTTCCTACATCTTCTGTTATGTTATTCATCTTGCATATTCCTCTGCTTGAATACGATTCTCAGTGTTACCAGAAGGAACGTCGAGTTTTGGTTTGAGACATTTCATTTTCCTCCAGTACCTCTTGTGCAGGCGTCATTTCCTGTAGATAACTGCACCATTACATTTCTGTTATATTTATATAAATCGGTCAGAAAATTATGTTTGGTCTTGCTAAAAAAGTAAAATAGTGCCCTCTTAAGTGATCAGAATACGTCCACAGATTCTCAGGGCTACCAAGGTATACCATCCATGTACTTTATTATATATTCACAATATGTGGTTTAACTTTGAAAACAAGCCTGTCTCTTATGCCTATGATGCAATTCTATTTAACTTAGATTTAGTCAAAATCAGTGCATGGTGCAAAGTGTGGGGATGACGCTGTGTCTCGATAAAATTCATTGTATGATTTTATTAGGTCAAGACTATTAGGAACCCTCGCAAGAGTTTGTCATTTACAGTGTTCTTTAAATACAACAAACTCATTTAAAATTTTAGGTATTTTTTGTGTCAATTTCACTTCCGAGAGACGTCTGACCTATTGATTCTTGAATTTCAAAAGACTGGTATGTTGAGAAAGTCTTTAAAGGGTTTCGGTGGCTCCATCCTTTGATCTTCATGGCTTGCATTTTGTTCTCCTTTTGATCGTTAGAGGCTGACTTGAGTACTGAGTCGTTGGACAAGAACTATAAGTTTTATTAGATTTCTTATCCTAGGTTTTGTTACTAATTTCAGGCTTTGTCATTCAATTTGCTTACACCATATGAAACTGATTATGTCTTGCCTTTGCTTTAGTGAAGTTTAGGAAATTTTATTCCTCTTGTGACTAAATTATCCAATGATATTCTAGAAAATATTCAAGGAGAGAGAGAGAGAGAGAGAGAGAGAGAGAGAGAGAGAGAGAGAGACAGAGAGAGAGACAGAGAGAGAGAGAGAGAGAGAGAGCCTTATTGCCCTTGTCAGAAGTGCTTGTTCATTCCTCCCTTCCCTTCATGTTCCGTCAACTGGTGCCATTTCCTTCCTGAGCTCGTTTGCTTAGCTTCAACTGAAAGAGTTTGTATTTTCCCCGTTTGGCGAGAGGGTTTTATATTAAAGGTAGGAAAGGGAATGTTTTTTCTCATTCATTTTGCTCTGACAAAGTTCTAACGAAATTAAAGACTTCGTTTTCATTTCGTAACAGTTTTTGACGTGAGGGTATTTTAAAGGGGTCAGGTACTCTTATTTTTTTTGTATAAATGAGCAAACGAGAAAGATTACTTATTGTTTTATGATTATGGTTTCATATGTGCTTCCGTGTAGTCAGGTGTCAACAAGATCTTGAGCCCAAAAAGATCTGTATATTGGTTAACAGCTTTAAAACAGTATTATTTTTAAATTACTAAAAAAATTATTAATTATCAACTTCCAGAAAATATCTAATAAGAGAGCATTCGTAATTGAAACATTACTAAAAGAGATAACTAAATGGTATCTGAAGAAATATGATTATGTTATAGGAGTATCAATAGTTCCTTCAGCTTAGATTTGCTGTCACCTCTAAGGCAGTAAGGAGTGCTACCCACCCATGGCTTCTTGGGAAGTGATAGTGGTTTGGAATTCTACGTCATCATATCGCAAGGGAGCATAAGGCCTAATGGAAGGTTGTGGATCCCTTGGGGGAGAAAATGTCCCCTGAAAGGCTAATGAACCTCTTTCTGTTAACTGAGGGCTGATACTAATGTGATATTTTGTAGTAAAATCTGGAAAAATCTTCCTCATTTGGAGAAACACCTAATTAAGATGTCAGTGACTTTTTGTGGGAGAAATTGCCTCTTAAATAGCAGAAGAGCCTCTTCCACTCGCCCCTATTTGCTACTCTAGCTAGCAAGTCGCTACGTAGCAGAGATTGGTTGCTCTATAACGTATAATGATGTTGTTCCACTAGATATATATATATATATATATATATATATATATATATATATATATATATATATATATATATATATATATATATATATATATATATATATATATATATGTATATATATGTTACAGTCAACATGCTTAATCAGTCATTACGCGAAATGCCTGAAATTTCAGTCATATAGCGAAATGCAATTAGGGGACATTTGATCCCCCCAGGAGCTAGTACTAAACACGGCGAAACACTGAGTCACCTACACTGTTTCGCCGTGTTTAGTACTAGCCCCTGGGGGGTCAACTATATTTCGCTGTGTTTAGTACTAGCTCCTGGGGGGATCAAATGTCCCCTAAGTGCATTTTTCGCGTAATGACTGATTACGCATGTTGACTGTAACATATATATATATATATATATATATATATATATATATATATATATATATATATATATATATATATATATATATATATATATATATATATATATATATATATATATATATATATACTGTATATATATATATATATATATATATATATATATATATATATATATATATATATATATATATATATATATATATATACTGTATATATATATATATATATATATATATATATATATATATATATATATATATATATATATATATATATATAGATAGATAGATAGATAGATATAGGTAGAAAAATAGACAGATATACATATATTGATATAGATAGAAAGATATAGATAGATATAGACACCTCTCCCACACTATCACAACAACCTACAGCAACAACAACAGTTATAACAACATGGTCATGAATCCTACTGAAATTTAAGTAACGCTCCTTGCTGAAAAAAAATTAAGATAAAGTTAGGATAACCCTTTCCTGGGAACACTCTTCAGATCCATACGGATGATGCTTTCTTTGTCTGAGAGAGCCTGCTATTCGTCTCCCTTTGTCGTAAGTGAGAAATTGCACAATATTCCAGCTGACAGATAAAAGAAAGAGTTGACAAAGGACCACAGAGCCTGAGAAATTATCATGTTTTTGCTAACAGTGGATCTTTTATATTTCAAGTTTCCACTTCACGTATTTCTGCCAAGTAATCATTTCCCACTGTTTTGTTGTTTATAAGATTTTAGCCTTACTAAACACAAGTCTGTAAGTAAGCACATTTAAAATCAGAAGTGTTAAACACTAATTTCATCAATTATTATCTCGTTTCTGAGCTGTAATTTATTACTTCATTATCTAGGCAAATAAAATTTTTATTATAGTGTTCAGATTGGCAACAAATTTGGGCTCAAAGAAAGATTATTATTATTATTATTATTATTATTATTATTATTATTATTATTATTATTATTATTATTATTATTATTATTATTATTATTATTATTATTATTAATTTCTTCCAAATGTAGGGCACAGTTATTGCATGAAAATTCATATTAGTGAAAATTCATTTACATAAATAATTTCACATCACAAAAATTATTCTTTTCAATCTGTCCTCCGAAAATCCATCTTTCCGAGTGAGTCTAATTAGGAATTCTGAGTATAATATTCGAGATTTACATATTTTATGGAATATTTATGCAAACGGTAAATATTCTGGGAAAGAGGAGGTTTCAGGAATTAAATAATTAATATCTATTCTAAATATTTCATCTTGTTTTAAGTTCCATAGATTTTAGTGTCTTTTTTAATTGATTGTAATCTTTGCTAATAGTCTTACATATTACAGATAAGTAATATGTTCTGAAACCACATTACATACCTAGCAGTCATACTCTAAAATATACCTTAATTCATTTCCGAAAAATTAAATGAATCTTAGACAGTCAAATTATGCAAAAAAAGGCAGAAAAGTGATATCAAGTTTGTTTAAAAAAAACTGATGTAAATTATTATTATTATTATTATTATTATTATTATTATTATTATTATTATTATTATTATTATTATTATTATTATTATTATTATTATTATTATTATTATTATTATCGATGTAGGTTTTGAACTACAATGTTAAGAATTTAAGGATTAAAAGTTCACAAGAGCATATATTTAGGTTATATTATGAAAAACCTGGACGAGAATTTATAAAACATAGCTACAGTTGCACTGTAAAGGTAGTGTCTAAATTATATCTAAACTATATAATACTAGATGGTACTAAGAAAACTATACTCAATATAGAACTGTATTGGAATAATGTAAAATAGCTTACGAATTCATTTTTTCCGTAAAATCAACAAAACCCATAAACCATTTTGTAAACAAAGTGTTACCCATTTAGTAACTATATATATCCCCGTTTTATTTCTAATATAAAAAATAGAGGTGAATTTAAAATATTTGGCATCAAATTTAAACTCATAAAAATATAAATGATTAGTAACTATTATTTTTTTTATCTACTAATTCCATTTTTGTTGAATAATGTCATTGAAATATTTACAAGTCACATTTTCACTTTCAAGGCAAAACTAAAACTTTCCACTGTGTTTTTTACAATATTGATTTCAGCTTCAGAGCGAATTCTTCCTAAGAAAAATCATGCGGAAATATCGACATGATTTATGCTGCTCAAAAACTTGCGTATTCCGAAATCCTCAGCAAAAAAAAAATCGTAGACACCTTTTCACAGAGAGTAACAAAAGAGGCTTTTCATTGCAATACCTTTCCATTCATATTTTTTTTCTTTTTAGTCGCATTTTTTATCAGCATTTCTCGCTCAGATTTGAATATTTAATGAGCAAAACTTTGTTTTCTGGTGTTTTTTTTTTTTTTTTTTTTTTTGAACGATTTGTAAAAAACCCAAATGGAGCTTCATGGGTTCTGGAATAATAATTGTTAATTGTTATTTTTTTTTAGTGGTCAATTTGAAATAGGTCGAACGTTCTTGATATATTAAATAATACTGAGTAAAAGTCTCTAGAATATATGATGGAATCGCAAATTATAACAGGAAAGGTTACTAAAAAGAATGACTAATCTCTCAGTAATTTATTGATTTTATATTAAGAAGTCTGCAGAGAGAGAGAGTTCAATATTCGAAACAAAACAAAACAAAACAAAACAAAAATACAATATCATCTGTGATTTATTTCAGTGATTACTTTTGACATCAGTAAATTTCACTTTGATAGCACAGTGTATCACTCAACTGCCTATATCTGCAGAAAGCCCAAATAACATAAAAGGTTAGGCTCCTGTCTGGGATGGATGAACTTCCATGTAATATCCATTGGATGGAAGTTATCCTGGGGTAAAGTGAATTCGATATTAAGGGGTATTTATGGCATTAAATATGAGACTAAAGAAACTATGGGTGAATTAGGGACACACACATATATTATATATATATATATATATATATATATATATATATATATATATATATATATATATATATATATATATATATATATATATATATATATGTATATATATATATATATATATATATATATATATATATATATATATATATATATATATATATATATATATATATATATATATATAGATAAAAAGAGAGAGAGAGAGAGAGAGAGAGAGAGAGAGAGAGAGAGAGAGAGACAGACAGACAGACAGAGAGAGAGATATTGTATACACAGACACACAAACACACACACACACACACACACACACACACACACACACACATATATATATATATATATATATATATATATATATATATATATATATATATATATATATATATATATGTGTGTGTGTGTGTGTGTGTGTGTGTGTGTTTGATTTTAAATCATGAAAAGGTACAATTGTGATGATTATGCGAACAAAGTTTATGCCACGAAGGAAAGTGAAACATTGCGATGCTAAGTACTTTCGTCTTATTACCAAGACACGGTCACAGCAACTGCGACCAAGTCTTGTTATTAAAACCAAAGTGCCTGGCATCTCCATTGTTTCACTTTCCTCCGTGGGTGAAACTTTGTTCATACATATTTTTATGAATTTATGCTGCGATGTCGCTTAGTTATTAATAATTCAGAAGTTTCCCTTTTGACTAGAGGGACAGGGTATAGCAACATTATATGGAGTGACACGAGATTTTTAGGAGTGGTTCTGCTTCCCCCTACTTTACAAGACGCCAGGGAAAACACCTGGGAAGGATAATGACTGTTCTCTTCCAGTTAAGGCCCTTTTGTATTTCCAATATTGGCAAAGATTTTCTCTCGTTAATCAGCAGATACAGAGCTCATCCGTCTCCGCAAGTCATACTTTCTGCCATAAAAAAAGGGCAAGACGACAGACATCGTCAGTTAGTTTGCTTGTGTCCACCGAGGGAGCATTGAGCCCTTGAACCAGCAGGCACTCATTTCCTGTACACTTGGGGAACTTTGACCTTTGAAGCAGACGTCGTCACGAGACAGTTAAGGTCTATCTCACCTGGAGGATCTTCTATCCAAGCATCGTAAAGAAGCAAAGTACGGTACGTCCTGTGATTAAGAGTTACTTCTAAGTCACTAGCGGATCCAGGGGGGCGGTGGGGTGGACGCACCTGGGCACGTGGCCCCCATGAAAAATAATGACAAAATAATAATATCGAAGATTTAGATAATAATAACATGAATGAGAAATATAAAAATGGGGAAGAAATTAAAAATCTATCAGAAATAATAATAAAATTTGGGAAAAAATAATAACAAAATAATAATAACAATAATGTTATTGATACTAATAATACGCATATACTTTATATATATATATATATGTGTGTGTGTGTGTGTGTGTGTGTGTGTGTTAATGTGTGTGTGTGTGTGTGTGGAAGTGGAAAAACTAAAATGTCGAATAGCGAACGAAATTTGTTCCTCGAAACAAAGACCGAAATAACTTAATAGTGTGTAATTTATCTCTGACTGGGCTTTTGCAAAAAGGGAATTCAAGCGTTGCAGTTACAAGAGAATTGAAAAAATTTTTTTTACTGAACTTTTATTCTAATCACTTTACACTAATAACTACTGCTAACGTAATTTAAAAATTCAGTTTATATATAGATATGAATATGTATGTATGTATGTATGTATGTATGTATGTATTCATACATATGCGTGTGTGCGTGTGTTTGTGTGTGCATAAATCACTACATACCAGGCACTGGGATTACGTATATATGTTAAGATAACAATAACAATTTACTAAATCAAAAACATTATTCGTAAGATATATATGACACTGCCATTTTCCGAATCTTATGTGTTTTAATTCAAAGGAATACAGTGTACAAATCTTGGTTCTTTAACTTCATCAGTCTCTACGGTAATATGATAATTAGAACACCACGAACTTACAATATAGGTCCTATTTTCACCACTTTCCTATATAGAGAAAAAACACTTGCATTCTTACACTACTTAGGGTCCCAACCCCTACTGGTACAGATATCCAGTATTTTTAAAAAGCATAGCCTTGATGACTGTTCTCCTGCCTACTACTAACCCCGCTTCATAACACATCGTCATCCCGCATAGCGGAATTCATTTGTTTAATATCTGGTTGCAATGAAAACACGTCAAATCAACAGGGCCATTTTAAACTGACAATCGGATGTCCTTTGGTGTTAAGTGGCTGGTCTTTATTGCCACTTGCAAGTGACCCATTTAGTTGAAATGGACCTCTGTGCTTGGAGCAGCATAATTGACCTGAAAACATCGTGTCTCGACGTCCAAATTTAGTGGTTGCATCAGCTGTGGGTCTGCGTTTATGCGTTAGATAGGAATCGTTGATGGTTAGCACTGAAACTTGGGTTGGAAGTAAGTGTCTCCAGCAAGAGAAGATTGGATTTCAGAATAGCCGTTGTGAGAATGAAAGGTTAATCAATAAAAGGCTATTTGTAGATATATTTCTATACAATCATACGTGTTATTATATGAATGAAATCTTTATCATTTGCATTACTATATTTTATTTCACGTATCATTTCATGGATGCTAAAATTTCTGTGAAATTTATTATTATTATAAGATTAAATATTGATATATACAGTTGACTGCTTCAGATATACTGACATTGAAAATAAATATTTTAGAATATTTCTGGAAAAAAAGTACGGACACTGGTGTTTTTTTTTTTATAAATTAAAACTTTGTTTTTAGACTATAAATACTATTTACTGAAAAAAATGTGTAGTTATCCAAATGTTTTTTATTGATAAAGATTTTCCATTTTCTGCTGATAAACAGTGTCATTATCTATCCCCACTTTCTTTTTTTCGCTGATAAACTGGGCCAGTCTCTGCCTCCACATACAACATTATGCTTGTAACACTAAGAAACACAAACAGGCACATACACATACAGACACATACACAGATCATGCTCCAGGTGTCACCTACGTCTGCCTTCTGAACAAAAACTCTATTGTACTGTTAAAATACATATTACGTAACTGGTATTTAGTCAAAGGTGTGTGGAGTACCCAAGGGGGAGATTGACTATCAGCATTATTCCAGAAAATCCTTGCCGAAAACTATAAAATGATCTCACTTAGGCTCCATCTGTTCTAAGGATCACAAGCGCGTGTGTGTATATTTGTGTGTGCGTGTGTGTGTTTGCGTGTGAATAACTCGTCCATCCTTTACATCTTTTACCTGTTTTCACCCAGATTTATAACCGAGCATCCAATAGCGGTAAATCTACCTAGAAAGGTAAAATTACCAGTAAGATTCATTCAGACATAATTTAAATGCCAGATTTACAGGGTAGGGGTGGGGGTGGGGGTGGGGGTGACCCCCTTACCACATTTCCCAGACGATCAATGAGACTCTTAGTCTTTTCCTCTCATTCATCTGTTATTCAGTATCGCAATTTGGTCTTGTGTTTTCGATATACGCTTTCGTCTGTGCTTAGTTCTTTGGTGAAATGATTCTGGATACGATATGGTATCGGAGAGTGACTTAATTTATAGTATGTGATTTTTCTCAATAAGATTTTCACGTTTTATTTTTATACTCGTTTCGTTCTATTGTGTTTATATTTTCTCTTAGAAATAGTTACCATATTTTATTCAGTAATGTTTTAGCTCTATTTTTATACGTGTGATTTCGTAAATTTATTTCATTTCCATTTAAAAATAAGTTGGATAAGACCGTCTTTCAAACTCAAATCCACTTTCAATTAATGTCTAAAAGTAAATCAATCCACAATCAATTGTAACTTCCATATCATATTAAATTCTAAATGTATGTATATCTGTTAAATATTTCCTTATTCAAATGATCAGTTCCAAAACAAGAATGTGACGGCCTATGGTACTTTCAGTTCTTCGAGAGTGTTGCATTTTTTTCGGCCCAAGCATTCATTATAAATTGTTCTATATATGAGAAAGATATTTCTGCTGCCTTTTAATATGTTACTAAGGATTACTTGCTCTCTCTCTCTCTCTCTCTCTCTCTCTCTCTCTCTCTCTCTCTCTCTCTCTCTCTCTCGTACACACATACACACAAAACACAGACACACACATACACACACACACACACAAACCTCACACCTAAAAGTAATCACTCCATATTCAATAGAATGAAAACAACACTTTTATGACGTGTCGTCTTTACATTTAAAATGATAACAGAAAATAAATTCCAGGAATATACGTTCTTTTCTATAGAAGTAATTATATTCTGAAAAGTATTTTCTTAAAATATAATTATAATTTTTTAAGTAATTCTCTTTGATCATTTGTGATGAACTTATTATTGACAGGCCCAGAAATATTAAGTTTATAATTTTTACAATATTGCAGGGCGTGTCTAATTTTAAATTTGTCCTTTCACAGTAAAATATAAAAGGCTTTAATAACCTTAATAACAGCGATTCAAGATAAGAGAAGAATGATAATTATTCAGTTAATCAAGAATAAAAATATAAAAAAAATTAAAAGTTTGAAGTCAAATCAACGGAAATATCAAGCTTAGGTTGGAGAGAGAGAGAGAGAGAGAGAGAGAGAGAGAGAGAGAGAGAGAGAGAGAGAGAGAGAGAGAGAGAGAGAGAGAGAGAGAGATTGTCTTTTTTTCATATAGTAATCTTTCTGTATAAAATTATTTCTTTAAAACTGTGCACAGATTTATTATTTTGAGGAGAGAGAGAGAGAGAGAGAGAGAGAGAGAGAGAGAGAGAGAGAGAGAGAGAGAGAGAGAGAGAGAGAGAGAGAATTGTCTGCTTTCCTTATGGTAATCTTGTTGAACGCGATTATTTCATTAAAACTAGACACATTTATTATGTTGAGAAGAGAGAGAGAGAGAGAGAGAGAGAGAGAGAGAGAGAGAGAGAGAGAGAGAGAGAGAGGAAATATTGTTGTTATATGTCAGTCCACGTTCATTCCTCCATTCCCCTCATGTTTCGTCAACTGTTGCCATTTCCTTCCTAAACTCGTTTGCTTAATTCCTTCAGGGAGAATTTGTTTGTCTCATTTTGATAAAAATTCGTTTCACGTCGAAGGCAGAAAAAGTGGAGTTTTCGCTTTTCTTTATTTGACTAAATGGAATTCTAAAAAGAATTTGGTTTTTCCTTCAATGACAGTTAGGAGAAAGTTGAAATTGGTAGTGGAGTATCTATTATTTCTGGTAATAATAATAATAATAATAATAATAATAATAATAATAATAATAATTATTATTATTATTATTATTATTATTATTATTATTATTATTATTATTATTATTATTATTATTATTATTATTATTAAAAAGGATGGCTGTATTATGCGAATTTATCTTATATAGTGTCTTTTCTATCCTCCTTATGATTCGCTTTTCAGGCTCACCGATGTTAGTCAGTAACTGGCCGATATTCATGTTGGAAAAGGACAGTGTGCGGAATATGGGAAGTCTTTTATTAAAATATCCAATAAGAAATCGTTCGCATAATACAGCCATCCTTTTTAATAAGACCTGTTTAAAAGAGGGTCTATTCCCTTCATATATTATTATTATTATTATTATTATTATTATTATTATTATTATTATTATTATTATTATACCAAGATTCACGCTCAAGAAAATGGTCTAATTTTCTCTTCATTGTAATCATGAAATAATTTTTAATAATCATATATATATATATATATATATATATATATATATATATATATATATATATATATATATATATATATATATATATATATATATATATATATATATATATATATATTTTTTTTTTTTTCTTATAAGCAGATTTCGTTGAACTGTATGGCTTTTTTATTGTTTATCAACTTGTTAATAGTTTGACAATATTTTCTGAATCTTCTACGGTCTTCCAAATTTAGTTGATGGACTAAAAAACAAAGATTAACTCTTTGTTCCATTTACTATAAACACAACACCACACCTGTTCCGTCACTCGTCGTGACCTCTTCGTAGTGCATAATCTGGACATAGCGTCCTGTTGTTCTGTTGCAGTGTGCGGAGGGACATATAGCGTCCAAAACAATAATAGGACAATAAATAACATTACAATAACAAGAAATACAATATAAAAAATTTTAATCTATTTACACTTATGAAAAGTTACAATGCAATAAAATTCATAATAACAACATAATTTACTTTGTTAAAAATATTGACAACATAAAACACGTGTTCTGGTTGTGCTGGCAACAAACACATCAGAAATAGAAATGCTGGAATTTTATTGTATTGTAACTTTTCATAACTGTAAATAAATTGAAATTGTTTACATTGTACTTCTCGTTATTGTGATGTGATTTATTGTACTATTATTGTTTTAGACGCTAGATATCCGTCCGCACGCTGTAACAAAACATCATTACGCTATGTCCAGATTATACGCTTTGAAGAAGTCATGACGAGTGACGGAACAGCTGTGGCGTTGTTTCTAAGTATATGGAACTAAGAAGGAATTTTCGTTTTTTTGTATATCAACTAAATTTTTAAGACCGTAGAAGATTCAGAAAATATTGTCAAACTGGCCAGAAGTTGATCAACAATAAAAAATCCATATAATTAAACGATATATATATATATATATATATATATATATATATATATATATATATATATATATATATATATATATATATATATATATATATATACATAGATATATATATACATACACACACACACACACACACACACACACACACACATATATATATATATATATATATATATATATATATATATATATATATATATATATATATATATATATATATATATATACATAGATATATATATACATACACACACACACACACACACACACACACACACACACACATATATATATATATATATATATATATATATATATATATATATATATATATATATATATATATATATATATATATATATATATATATATATATATATATACATATAATTCAAGTGGGGATACCGAGAGCTTTGCAGGGAGTGGGAGACGTGTCGATATATGTCTTCTGTTTCAAAGGCTTAAATTTTGTCTTTTGTCTATATATATATATATATATATATATATATATATATATATATATATATATATATATATATATATATATATATATATATATATATATATACAGTATATAGACAAAAGACAAAATTTAAGCCTTTGAAACAAGAGATATATCGACACGTCTCCCACTCCCTGCAAAGCTCTCGGGATCCCCAATTGAATTACAAATGACTCAGAAAGAACCCATTTCATGAGCTCTGAAGAAGACTGATGCTGCTGCCGATATTAGAATCCTCCTTTCGCACCCACTACCCGGATAAAAATCTCCCCAGTATGAAAATCAAACAGCTTGCTGGCCTGAGGGACAGGCAGTTGTAAGGCAGAGATCCTTGTGCTTTAGTTTGCCTTCGAATTATACTTGACATTTCATTACAGCTAATCAATGTTGTAAGAAATGAGATTTGCTTCTTATCTAATCTAGAGGTTTGTTCTAAAACTAAGCCTTTTTCATCTTTGGTGTAGTTTTTTTCTGAAGCTCCGTTGCTTTATAAAGTGATTATTTATTAATTGTTTTTTTTATTTGTGATTTAAACTTTACCTCCTGTTAAACACAAATATAAATCAAACACTTAATTCATTCTCAAAAGTTCGCATCAAATGGAGTTCAATCATTGTTTTTGGATACCCAATTTTTTCATGAAACAAAATATAAAAGATATTAAAGTTTCTTTAACCAATGAATAACATTTCTTACAAACGTGAAATCTGCCACATTTCTTCAGTTTGTAATAAAACTTGTTAATCGACTCCCACTATTTATTTTTCGTTTATGTTCTCGTTTTGAGATTTTTATCATAATATTAGAATCAAGATTTATGAATGATCACTTCTAATAACAACAATCTCGTTTTAGAATTGTTTCTTTCATCAGTCTTTATACCTTTAAAAAAATTGTATTAAGTCGCTGAAACTTCTACAATAGTTTGTTTATGTTCTCGTGTTGAGATTATTATCACACGGTAAAAGAAGAGTGAAAATTTATAAATGACTGCTTCTAGCTTCAATATTCTGGTTTTAGTATTGTTTCTTTCATCATCAATCTTTATACGCTCAAAAAAATTGTATTAACTCTCTACAACTTCTACATTTTTTTATATTCTCATGTTGAGATTATGTCACACAGTAAGAATCAGGACTTATGAATGACTCTTAGCTTCAATATTCTCGTTCAAGTGTTGTTTCTTTCATCATCAGCCTTTATAGCCCAAGAAAAAGAAATTATATCAACTCTGAAATCTACGAGTTTTCGGAGACCCTTTGGCTCATGTGATGAAAGGGCTTTCTTGTGATTGGAACCATTCGTCTTTCCCGTCATTTCGCTGCAACACTCAAGGTCCAGGTCTCCATAATTCTGAATCAGCTCTTTCGTCTTCAGTTGGTTTTCCACCTTTGGTGTTTACGGAATCAGTTGGTTGTTTGTTTGTTTTATGCTCTATCTCCCTTTGTGTGTATGTATGTATGTATATATTATTATTATTATTATTATTATTATTATTATTATTATTATTATTATTATTATTATTATTATTATTATTATTCAGTAGATGAAACATTCATATGGAACACGCCCACAGGGGCCATTGACTTGAAATTCAAGCTTCCAAAGAATATGGTGTTCATGAAGAAGTGAAGGGAAATACAGAAAGAAGAGATAACACTTATTAAAAAAGAAAAAGAGTAATAAACAGATAAACAAATAAAAATGTATGAAAATGCAAGAAGAATAGTATTAGGGTTGTAATGCATTGCACTTTCGCTTGAACTTCTGAAGTTCCAATTGCATGACCTCCTCTGAGAGGCTGTTCCACAGTCCTACGGTGTGAGGAATTAATTTCCTCTGAAACTGAAAAGTTCTACAGCGAGGCACATTTACTGCATAATGGTGCTGCTGTTCAACAAATCTGGTTGCTCTCGGCAGATAAAGGGGATTAGGGATCAATTGTGAATGTAGAAGATCTCTGTTGACACAACTTATGAAAAAGTGACAAACAAGAGACCATCTGTCGATGGTCCAAGTCATAACTTCTACCATTATCTAAAAGAAATAAATCTCTGGCAAAAGCAGACATCCACACCGGAGAACAGTTTTCTCGTCAAGAAAGTACAAATGACCTAAAATAGGTTACATTGATGTTATAAATATATGAAGCCTTACAAACAGTGCCTCATTCAGCAAAGTTCCATCTACCTGAAGGGGAGGATGGAGTGGGAAATCTGTCGACAAAATCTTCTGCAGGGATTTTTCCGACAAAACCTTCTATCTAGTCAGGTTTAGAGATCAGTAGAAATAGCAAAAGAGACATAATGAGTTACGTGGTGGATAATGAGTGACGTGGAGGACTTTTGTGATGGTTCTGATTTGAAATGGTTTTACTATTTTTTTGTTACATGTCTTTTATTTTTGAGGAATACACTGTGCGTTGCACTTTTGATTAATTAGAGTCGTGGAACCAACAACTTTGCTAACAGTGGCATAGTTAAAAGCTTTAAAATTCTGAAGAAGACGCTCTTTGGCAAAGCCAAGTCGAGGTGCTCCCCTCACTCATTCTTATACCACCAAGTAGATCAGATGTGTTTTTGTGTGTGTCCTGTCTTTCCCGGGTGGCCACCTGCTAGACTGACTACGAGACTTTAGGTAATTATAGTAATTGTAATCCAATTTGATTGATGCTTATCTCCGCTATTGAGTTGAATTGTATCGTGTTGGGAAGTAGCACAGAATTGGTGAGCCCAATGGGCAAAATTCTAGGCCTGATTAAATAGCGATATCAGTGAAATTGTAGCGGACTTGACTTTTGTGCCTTGGTTCAGCTGCCATGTGTTCCAGAAATTCATCCTTTGTTCCTCATTCAGCTCAATTTTGAAAGTAAAGCCAGCTATAGTTTGCATTAAAGTAAATGTGTTGTAAATTTGTACATACTTTTCATAGTAACGTAGCTTTGTTATGTTTTTTGTGTTATAGTTGTACTCTTGTTTTGTGCAGCTACCATCTGTTTGTGCTGGTTTGAAGCCATTGTCCTTTGATTGTGTATCCTTGCCCAGAACAACATGTGACAGCCAGTACTAACTGAGTTATCACGGAGAAATTCTCGACAAAATCTGCATGAGATCTGCTAATCAATAGTGTTTTCATTTTACTGAAGTTCAGCCTCATACCCCACTGATTACACCATTCCTTGATCCGATCTATGTCCCGATTGAGGCCGAGGGCAGCTTCATTTCTCATACATGGAGACTTTGCTACACCCACAAGTGTTGCATCATCAGCATTCTGAACAATCTTGTTTTCCAGGCCAACAACCATATCACTTGTGTACACCCACAAGTGTTACATCATTGGCATTCTGAACAATCTGGTTTTCCAGACCAACAACCATATCACTTGTATACACTAAAAATAACAGCGAAGCAAGAACATTGCCCTGTGGAACTCCAGACACAATAGGTCTTGGTTCACTAAAGATCCCATCCACAGCAACTCACTGCTACCTACCTGTAAGGGAATCTTGAAGTAATCTTGAAACATCCACCCACTACAAGAATCTGAAGTTTATCAATAAGTGCCTTGTGATTTACTAAATTGAAAGCAGCACTGAAACCCTATTTGAGTTACTCTGACCTCAAAACCCTTATCAATGTTCCTTGCAAATGGTATGTCAAGTCTAAAAGAGCATAGTAGGTACCTAACTGCTTCCTGTATGCACATTGACTACAAGCTAACAATCCTTTAGATTCCACATATTTATACTGTGGCTTGAAAATAAGTTTTTTAGCAACTTTGAAGAACACAGGAGGAATAGAGATTAGCCTGTAGTAACTTCATTTTGCAGATATGCCCCAGAATTTTCTTAACATCCCTGGAGAGAAATGAAAAATTTGTAAGAATAGTTTCAGGATGACAAGTATCAGGGAAAGGGACATGCTCAGTTGATTGCTTAGCCTCAAAAGCTCAATGAAGCAGTTCAGCCTTTTCCATTGGGCCAGTAACCAATTTACCATCAATAGTTAGTAGTGGTGAAATGGAAGACGAGCCTGACTCAAAGATAGATGATGCCAATTCGGTCCACCACAGATGAGGCTGAGTAATTTGTTCAAGTTTTCCTCTTCAGGGAATTATTGTAATTTCTCTCGGCTGTATGGGGTTAGTATTAAAGTAGTTTAGCCAGACCACTGAGCTGACTTTCAGCTCTTATAGGGCTGGTCTGAAGGATTTCTCGGCTGTTTGGTAAGTTCTATTAGCAGCACTGTGAGACTCAACAAAAATGGTGTAATATTCACTTAAACAACTTGTCTCCGTGCATTGAATTTGGTCTGTTTGCCACAGTAGACTCATTTACATGTATCATCAAACCATAACTGGTCATTTGACCTAATTTTTTTTACCTTAATAGGGACATATCTTAATAATAGCCATCAGGATTTCGTTTAACTTCTTCTTGAGATCAGGATCAAATATAGCAACTGAAATATTAAGTGCCTGATGCGCCTTAATAATGTGAACCCAACTGGCTCTGGATTACAGCCAGACCGTTTTTCCAATGGTGGAATTAGGAATACACTGATTGACAGATATGTCCATCTCAAATGCACAATAATCAGACGTGCCTATATATTCACAGACCTTGGACTTCACACTAGCTGGAACATCTGTGAATATGAAACCCAATGTATTACGAGAAATATGTGTGGGTTCCTCAGTATATATAAATATATATATATATATATATATATATATATATATATATATATATATATATATATATATATATATATATATATATAAAGATAAAATCCAATGAAGGAAACGGAAACACTGGAGTGCTGCGAGGCCTTTCGACACTGGTCCTTTACTTAGCAGACTGCTAAGTAAAGGACTAGTGTCGAAAGGCCTCGCAGCACTCCAGTGTTTCCGTTTCCTTCGTGGATTTTATCTTTATTTATATATTCATCACGTTCCATATTTTCGTGATTCAGTTATACATATATATATATATATATATATATATATATATATATATATATATATATATATATATATATATATATATATATATATATATATATATATATATATATGCTGTAGGCCTGTTCCGAGGCCTATACTTTATTTAAGTCTCTGTTTTAAGAACAGGGGTTGGTATCTCGCTTTTCCTGAGATATGTAAGATAGTGTGAGCCGACTTGCTATGCCAGCTGTTCTGTCATCTTCACATCATAGGTTACTCATTGCCCCTAGCTAAATCCTAAGGTCTACTGCAATGAGATACTAGATACAAAACTAAAACTTTATTGACAAAAAAAAATAACGAAAATAACTTCAAATAAGTTACGAAGAATGAAATCGGATGATTCAGCATAACTATGAGAATCTTTTAAAAATAATAAGGTCCAAATCATAGACACCCAGTTATTAAAGGAAATACAGAAATAACTCATCTGCCATTCAAATCATAAAAGGTCACTTAATACATTCAGATCATTTCATAATTAAATGTCACACCACTCCCTTCCTTGAAGAGGAACGTGGAGAAAAGAAGGAAGGAGGAGGGATTACTTCGCAACAGCCCTCTGGAAACACGATTCGATCTGTGTGTTTTCCCTTTTACACAGACCACATATCAACGTCACTGAATACGGATCCCATTGTCCACTCATTCTATGAAAAACTCGCATTATATGGGTTTGTCAACGCACTCTCGAGGTACTCGGTCACGCACATACTCACACACTCCACTGCAATGTTCTCTTCAAATCTGGATCTATAACAGAATAAACCTTCTCGAAGGTTCTTTTGCTGAAAACGCATTTCCACTCCACGTGCGTTGTCACCAAGGGTCTCTGAGAACGTTGACTTTTGCTGCAAGCAAAAGACTCAGCATTTTCTTACATACTGTGTATAGCCATATGATCTCTTGAACAGCTGATATCATCTTTTCAAAGGTCACCTTCATGACCAGTTACATATATATATATATATATATATATATATATATATATATATATATATATATATATATATATATATATATATATATATATATATATATATATATATATATATATATATATATATATATATATATATATATATATATATATATATATATATATATATATATATTTTTTTTTTTTTTTTTTTTTTTTTTTTTTTTTAACTAAGGCGATTCTTCTAATTACTCAAGCTTATATTATATGGGAAAAATCTTATTTTTACAACGATATTTTCATTAAAGACAATTGTGCTATAACAAAAACTAGTGAACTTTAGTGAATAATCTTGTGTTTTAATGAATGAATTTTCCATTATCTCCTCAAAAATTCTTAACATGACAGTAATTCAATTATCTTTCAAGTATCATAATATACTTCCCGGAAGTTACCCAAGATCCTGAAAAACGTTCATCAAAATGAAAAATACTAAAAGTTTTCATAAGGATTTCGCCACAACCATCCTATAAATGTTTTGTGATTCAAATACTTACTCATCGAAAGCTTCAGTTACTCAGTGCTGATGAGATCTACCTGTCAACAACGGGGGATGGTCCTCTGAGCCTTTGTGTGTTTAGTTAATTGAAGTGATCCTCCATCTAAGGCACATTTACCTGACTAAGATCCCGGTTGAAAGGTTGTTGTACGAGGTAGCAATGGTGTTAATGTTTGCTTCGCTTTCACTAGGAAACCAATATACAAATATACTTTGTGTATGTGAGGCCTCGTATGCTTTATTTATGTAAATATAGAAGGATACAATATCCTGGGATTCTAAATGACATACTTGGACCTAGATAAAACTTATGATAGAATTAATAGAAGCAATATGAAGGGTGCTCCAGGATGCATGGGATTAGATTATTCTCATGATTTTCTTCGTTTAACGTGCTTTTTTCCCATTTTTCATATAGGATAAGCATGATGCCTTCTTTTGAAGGACTTTAATTTGGCGTTGGGGTAGGCCGTAGCCTCGGTCTGCTGCCATGCCTGACATCGCTTAGACCCCGGTAGCACATGTGTATTTGTATCATACCAAATCCCCAGCTCCCTTTCTCCCAGCAGCAAGGAGACTTGAGCGGTTAGGCCGACAGTTCGAGATGCGTAAGGTTTCTGTTATGTTTTTTAGAAGATGTTGGAGTGGCTTTGTTTGTGTGTGCATTAGTCTGTAACACCCATTTGCTTTCAGCAAACCTTTCCATTGATTACATACATAATCCCCGGGTGTCTACACGGATAGCAAAGTGTCCGCCTCTCTGACCGGTCAGGTGCGGATTTGAACCCACGCCACAGACTTCTATGAAGTCCGAGGCTGCTGCTCTACCGACCGAGCCATCGAGGCTCTTAGGTTATTCTCATGATAATGTCTTTAAAATGCATATATTTCCATGATTTTGATGTATTAACTGTTCTAGTTATATGTGTTTTATGTAATATTAATAATTGTTGAAATATCGTATGTAGTGTATGTAAAGCCCCATACACACTATGCGTCATGTATCAGCCACGTGATGCAGTAGTGGTTTTGAATAAAATTACTAGCAGCCAAACTGTACTGCAACACTGCTCACTTGTCCTCGCGCGCGAGCTGCTCAGTTGCAGTTCAGCTTTCATAATAATAATAATAATAATAATAATAATAATAATAATAATAATAATAATAACTTTCAAGTCAGTGGCCCCTATGGTAGGCTTGTTCCGTATGAATAGGGTTCATCTTCTCAATAATAATAATAATAATAATAATAATAATAATAATAATAATGATTTTCCAAGTCAATGGCCCCTGTGGTGGGCTTGTTCCATATGAATAGGGGTCATCATCTGAATGATAGCGATAATAACTTAAAAAAACTACATTATATTATACCTTTACCGGATGAGAGAGTATTTTTATATACTTACCAAAACAATGATAGATTTCGCCATATTGCAAACGCAAGATTTCTTCCAGAGCGCTCTGTAATATTTCCTTTAACGGCTAATCACTGAATTGTGACTTTCCACCAAAAGTCGAATGAAATTGCCTTTTCATTCTCTCTGCCGTAATCTGATTGTTGTTCATTTTTGGCACTATTTAATTTTTCTTGGGGAGATTAAGGTGACTTATCGTTCGTCATATTGATATTTTTTTCTTTCATTTGCAAATCTCGTTTCGTGAAGTTGACGTGGATTAATGAGGTCATTTTGTACACTGGTATTGAAACTGGTGAGTCTCTCCCCAACCCGCCCTCCCTCCACTTGAGATTTGGAAATGAAAGAACTATATATATATATATATATATATATATATATATATATATATATATATATATATATATATATATATATATATATATATTCATGAAGCTACAAATGTCGCTTAATATCCAATTCACGCTACTTCGGGAATATCCCCGATGGAGAATTAACACCCAAGGGGAATTTTTAAAGTGATAAATGGATCGGAACCGCTAATTCCCCATCGGGGATATTCCCGAAGTAGCGTGAATTGGATAATAAGCGACATTTGTAGCTTCATGAATATATAAAAATCGGGGTGTGGTAAAAATTTCATATATATATATATATATATATATATATATATATATATATATATATATATATATATATATATATATATATATATATATATATATATATATATATATATATATATATATATATATATATATACATTCAAACATGCCAAACAACACACATTGAATGATATAATTATACACAGAAGATTTATACATGAACGTTTATACATAAACACAAGTAAGTACTATTATTCCCATTTTCTACAAGCCACGGGGTGAGACTGCTACCCTCATACCTTCTCTCAGGTAGCTGTAACGCACAACAGTCTACCATGTATATGGTTCACTGTTTAGGTATATTTAGGCAAAACTTATCAAAGTTGATTTGGATTGATAGATAAGAAATAATTAGATAATATAGAATACAATGATGGGGACGTGAATTAGTAAGAAATTGAATAAAGAAGGGAATTAAAGGATAAGAGATAAATGTACTATATATATATATATATATATATATATATATATATATATATATATATATATATATATATATATATATATATATATATATATATATACAGTGTATATATATATATATATATATATATATATATATATATATATATATATATATATATATATATATATATATATATATATATATATATATATATATATATATATATATATATGTATGTATATGTATTATATGTGTATTTTGGTGAATAACTTTCGCAAATAATAATAATTGCAATTATGCAAACTCAGTTACTTTAATTAATGATAATAAACCTAAGTAAGGGGTTTGGCGGGGGTGGTGAGTGAGCCACCGGTGCTGGAATTGAGAGGACGTCCTTCCACTCTGACTGATGATGCATCACTGAGCAGACTTTTGAAATCACTCCAGCCCATCAACACTTTGGTGATGTGACTTCGTGCTGAAAAATTGGTTTTTCAACACATCCGTTCAACACTGCGCGCATCATGATGCATAGTGTGTACAGGACTTGAGATCTCACAAGAATTAATAATATCTTTCTTGATAATAACGTAATAAGAGAGAGGAAATTTTTAGTCTATTAGACCAGGTTTTCTAGCTGTCATCACGAGAGATAAGCAAGGACTCAGGTTCTTCGTCTTGTTTTTAAAAATGCACCAATTATGATCAGCCACGTGTGTATTGTATCGATCATGTTGAGATTTCATTAAATTCTTTTTTCAATTGATTTTCTGTTCAAGTCACATACTTTTTTTTTTTTTTTTTGAGATTTACTGGGAGTATAAGCACATAGCAATTGCGTCATGTTTAAGATTACATTGCTCTGATCAAGTATTGTTCTAACACTTTAGTTTGGCCCTAAGACATTTTACTCAAGAAGTGACGTCATCTTCCTTTTCCAGAATTTTCTCTAGTACCTCATTCCCAAAATGTAATGAAGTAATTCTATGGGGTTTTACTTCTAGCTGGAATCCTAAAAATTTGCTCATTCTGATTTCAGATACCTTTCCTGTGGTTCTCTCTCTCTCTCTCTCTCTCTCTCTCTCTCTCTCTCTCTCTCTCTCTCTCTCTTCAAAAGAGAGAAGATGTAAAGGTAAAATATTTGTGTGGTCATTGATATTAATCTGAGCTTTTGAGATCTGATAGCTGTAGTAAAAAGTGTATATATTGGTAACGGCGCCTATCAAGAAAGTGTGTTTTGTGAATCTCGAGCAGCTGCATTTGGGGTGATTTTGTGAAAGCTTTCACAACTTTGTGTAAGGTAAAGTGACTTTTACTTATTACTACCATGGTATGATAAGGTCAATATACTAAGGGATGCTTTCTGAACTAGTGTGTTCTTAACGTCATTTGAATTACTTGATTCTGTTTGAATTGCTTTTTATTTCCTTGTGAATTTAACACTTTGCCATATTTTATATGTTTTCAATCTCTTAATTTTTCACATTTTATGTAGTGGTGATTTAAAATTTATTTACTTAGCATTTTAAGTATTTCTTAATAATTTAACATTTCATACTTGATTTAACTTTCATTTACTTAGATTTTCTTTACAAATCTTAGGTACTTCTGAACAGTTTAAATTTTGCTTAATTAATTGAATTTCTTTTATAAATTAACCTTTGTAATTTAACTCAAGAACTAATTAATTTTATTTTGTTTTCAAGTAATAGTAATTTTTTGAAGATTGTGAATTCTAATCATAAATATTGAATTTAAAAATAATTTTTTTATTTAAAATTCTTAAAAGAGTAATTCATTTACTGACCACCAGTGATAGGACTAATTGTGTGCGTAAGGCAGAGTGATAAACATGCTTTGTTCCTATAGTTTTGCTGAAGTGAATTAAGACCAGGGAAACTTTTAAAGTTGTTTGATGGAGTGATGCCCTTTTAGTTTAGTTGAGATACCTTACATTTTTGTAAATGTTAATCTCTTTCGACATTTTTTTTGGTAAACTTAATCGATTTCTCACATGATTAGTAAGTTTTTAAGGATCAATGTTGCTTTACATGTACTCAGTCGTAAAGTGATATCTGGTTTCAGGTTTCATGAAGTGAAATAAGTGGTTACTTGTACTGTGTATTACTGTTCTGAGTTTTATGACAGTTTGTATATATATATTAATATATATATATATATATATATATATATATATATATATATATATATATATATATATATATATATATATATATATATATATATATATATATATATATATATATATATATATATATATATATATATATATATATATATATATATATATATATATATATATATATATATATATATATATATATATATATATATATATATATATATATATATATATATATATATATATATATATATATATATATATATATATATATTATATATATATATTATATATATATATATATATATATATATATATATATATATATATATATATATATATATATTATATATATATATATATATATATATATATATATATATATATATATATATATATATATATATATATATATATATATATATATATATATATATATATATATATATATATATATATATATATATATATATATATATATATATATATATATATAGGGGATACAGGCAGGACAGCAAATCAGTCAGACATATCAAGGATTGAGGGCAGTGGAAACAGACTGGTACATAAAAACATCTTTATTTTTGCCGACGTTTCAAGACAACTAGTCTCATTTTCAGGCTGCAATAAAAGAATAAATATTGAGAAGTACATATAAAATATACAAAAATCTCTTTAAAAAACATTTGTACATAACCATAGTTCATGCGTTGCTGAGGGTACCAACCTATATAGAGAGGGAGAGACCTGGAATACGGGCAAGTGAAAAGCAAGGAAGACGGTTACGACATGTAGAGAGGGGTGGAGGAGTTTTGGGCATTCAACAATGGTACTGTCTGTTTGATAATTAACGATTCCAGAATAGAGAGTGCTTAGCTCGGAAGAGGCCCTTGTAATGATTTTAAATTGATCGTATTCAATGTAATTACCACATTTTTTGGCATGCTCCCTGATATTTGAAAATTCAGGATTACTTAGTTTATTGCCCGTTCGATAGCTCACACCTTTGTGAGAATCGGCGCGAACCTTAAGAAGTCTTTGGGTGCAACCCACGTAAGTTCCTCGAGAACACCGAGGACAATCATATTTATATACTACCCCCAGACGTCATAAGGTCGCTTAAAACGGTCTTTAATACTGAATAAAGAACCAATTTTCAAAGGATTCTTTGGAATTAGATTAATTTTGACGGCTCCATAATGCCTAGAAATAATTTGAGAAAGCTTTTGGCTAAAAGTTTTATCATGTACAAATGGAACACTGCATAGACTTCAAGTTTGGGAACAGGTGGAATCTTGTACTTTGGCATGAAGTTGTCCTCTAATATTTTCCGCACATATTGAAAGAATAAGTTTGATGGAAAATAATTGTTGGTGAAAAAACAATGTAAAAATTGTATTTCCTTATTAAAAACATGCCAGTTCGAGGATAAATGGAAAGCTCTATATAAAAGAGTAGACAAAGCATTTAGTTTAAAATTAAAAAAGCAGCTACTATAAAAGTTGGATCCTAAACCAGTAAAAGTGGGTTTCCTCCAAACACTCGTGTTAAAACAGTCTGATTCTCGTGAAACTGAGACATCTAAAAAGGATAACTTATTATCCTGTTCAACTTCAATACTAAATTTTATATATATATATATATATATATATATATATATATAATATATATTATATATATATATATATATATATTAATATATATACTATATATATATATATATATATATGTATTATATATATATATATATATATATATTTACGTATTTCCCTGAGTTCATGGTATTTTTACATGCCGGCAATGGAAACTATTTAATTGGCCTTGGAGTTCTGACTTACGTAAAGGGAAATCGTAAAAAGAAGCAAAAAGGGGTGAATTTAGGAGCTGAAGGCTCTACTTCATAAGAAATGTTACATAAACACTTGGGATAAATTAAAGAATTATATTTACAAAAAAAAGTATTAGAAGGGGTTGATGGATAAGTAAATTGATAAAGGCTTGCAACGCCTGAAGATCCTTCTACTGAGTCTTCACTAAGGGCAAGGCACAGTCCAAGATGAGTCCACTGCGAATAGGTCTCTCTGCAAGAGAGATTTACACATTACACGCCAGTAAAGGAACATTATAACACCGAATATGACTCGAGTTTGCACTAAGGGTGCCAAGGACTCGAAGAATGAATGACCACTTTACGCTTGAACACAGGACATTGGAAATGGCACTGGACAATCTGCCACAAGGACAGAAGTGAAAATACTGGTACTCCAAACTTTCTAAAGGGCAAATTGTCGTGACTGAAAAGTCTCTACTCGTACTTTACCTTAGGGGAAGCGGGTCTCTGGCGAAGCATGACGAGGGACATTCACACTGACAATGCACGCTTGCCCCTCGAGGATGACTGGAGTCTGGAGTCAGACGGTGGGGGGGGGGGGGATGAATGGTCTCTCAGCAAACTGTATCACTCGCCCGCGTGTATGGCTGTCCTCTCCTCTGCTACTGCATGGCTCCTTGCTCACACGACTAACTGCTTACTGCCTACTGCTGTCTCTTCCTTTTAAGGGCTCCAGCCGCACTGTGCCCGTGTGCAAACGATGTGTCATTTGCCAGGTGGTCAGCAATTCAGTTGCCTCTTCCCCGGTCCTGCGAAGGTAAGACAATTCAGCAGCTTAATCTGCCTTTAGAAAGGTTGTTTTAAGCAGCTTAGTTGGGCTAAGCTGCTTAAGGGAGTGGCATTAAGTCTCCTCTCCTTGCCCTTTTTTATCCATGTCATCTCAATATCTGTTCAGGTAAAAAGAAGGACAGATCGAAATGTTGATAACCTTGCTCTGATTTCTAGGTCAAGTATGATTGGCCATGCAGTGGCAACTTTATTCTCAATAAACAAAGGGTAAATTAGGTGCAGGGGAGGCGCGCTGTGCAGCGACTTCTTGTAAATTATAATAATTCCCCACGGAGATAACATACGAGCCTTCATTCGGGCTTGTATATTGATATTCAAGAAGTCGGCACAGCTGGTTTTACTTTACTCTTTTCCCAACAAGAAATGGAAAAGCTTTTACTCTACTTTATCCCCACACAAAAATGGAAAGAACCTTCACTTTATATACTTTCAACACTACTTTAGCATGGCCCGTTAACTTCTTCAAATTTACGGTATACGCTACTTTAAGATTACAAGATCAAGGTAATTTTGAGGCAGAAGACCAAATTGAAGAATTAATTTACATATAAGTTCCTTAATTCTAAGTAAACAAGGCATGCGGTTAGTATGCCTTGAAAAGGCGGTATAAATGATAACACAGCATTTATCTTTGTAAATGACATCCCCTTTATGTAATATTGCAATGATGTTACATAATTCGCATGGATAATTGCTTAGGTAATAGTTCAACGCATCGCCAACTTCGACAGTTGACGG
This sequence comes from Macrobrachium rosenbergii, assembly GCA_039081455.1. Lineage (NCBI taxonomy): Eukaryota > Metazoa > Arthropoda > Malacostraca > Decapoda > Palaemonidae > Macrobrachium > Macrobrachium rosenbergii. The sequence continues at coordinate 5,478,227 of JANJGK010000050.1, forward strand.
CTGACAACTTACCGTAGGAATTTTGACAGTTGTGCCGAGCGAGAGTATTCGCGAGTTTTAATTCGCCAACTTTAAACCACGCTAATTTTATGCATCCACAGCCCATAAGTCGGGTACAGGCTATAAATAGATACTCGCTCAATATCATGATGGGATGAGCAGACAAACGACGAGGGGTCTGGGACAAAATAGAGTTCTTAGAAGGAGGGAGGAAAAAAAATCCCAAAAGGGAAATGAACAGGATGTTACGAATGAAAGCGTGCCCGCACACTAAAGGGCGAGACATGCCTCTCGGATTTTGTGAAGGTGGCATTTAAAATCACAAGGGCAGGAGTCTATGACTCGCGATTCATTAAAAACAGAAAAATAAATAATAGAGTAAATGATGTTGGCAGAAAAGCCAAGGGTAATAGAGTGAGGTATTTATTGTGTTATGCAGGAATTTATCGTTCTTCGCCTATAAATTACGGCCCGGACTATCTCTCAGCCCAGGAAGAGCTGACACGCATGCCTGTGCCAAGGTAGGGGCGCAAGGGCGTGCCACTTCCCACTCTGTTATTCTCAATGATTTATGCATTTTGAGGGGAATGGTATCCCGTATTTAATTGCCTTTTGTGGTGATAATTTAAGAAAAGATTAATAGAGAAGGATAAGGGATAGAAGTTCCAGAGGAGCAGCAGAAAATAGTGGATGGGCCTGACATCCTCTTCTGGATTAGAGGTGCCAAGACCTTCGAAAGACAAAATGGTGGCACAGGTGCCAGGGGAGCTCTAGAGCTATTTGGGAAACTACCCGGAAATTCCCACGCCTGTGGTAATTCCGCCGCGAACCTCTCCTACTTGGACAGTCGTCCTTGGCCGGGGAAGCGGAGGGCCCGAGACCGGAGGGCAGCATGGAGTGCCACCTGGCCAGCTGCTGCGACATCTGATGCAGGAGTTTTCGATGCTAGTTCTACCATGATCCATCACAGCTTTTGGAGTTCATCGGCCAAAGTGAGGGATGGCAGAATCATGACTCGCGATTGTGTCGGTGATGGATTGAGGCAGAGAGGAGACAGTCGGGGGCGGCGTGAGAGGCTTGCAGGTATCAATAACCAGCTCAAGCACAGGTTGCGAGGCCGTACCTTTAGGTGAACATCCGCTGTGGTCAAGAAGAACCGCCTCTCTTACGACGCTGGTAGCGGTGCCAGACTGGGAGAAGAGAGGGGGATCCTGAGTTGGATCCCTTCAATGAAGATCAGGGTTGTGCTCTGGTGCTGGTACTAAGGTAGAGTCAGGCACTATCAGAGGTTTCTTGTGCTCGTCGGTCAGGACGGACGTAGCTTGGTACTGCTCGTGCATGTAAGTGGCACTGGCAGGAATTTGGCATTTCTGGGAGGGAGATCTGATTGGGGCCCTGGCGCTGGCACTGTGGTAGGTCCTGGTACTGGAATTGGATCGGGAACTGATTGAGGGGGGCCACTGTA
>JANJGK010000050.1:5479791-5492291 GCA_039081455.1 Macrobrachium rosenbergii
CTTTATATATTCTATACAGTTAGTTCTATACAATTGTTGCCGCGACGTTTCGACAGACTCTTCTGTCATTCTCCAGCGGGTGCTAGTAGAGGACTGGCAGATTGCATAGGGCCTTCTGAACTTATACACGGGCTTCAACGGGGGGTCATGGACGGCGAATTCTGATTGGTTGCAGTCGGCGAACTTCAAGCCAAATTTATGCGGCGAAGCTCGATCCTGAAGTTTGCTGACTGCAACCAATCAGAATTCGCCGTCCATGACCCCCTGCTGAAGCCCGTGTATAAGTTCAGAAGGACCTATGCAATCTGCCAGTCCTCTACTAGCTCCCGCTGGAGAATGACAGAAGAGTCTGTTGAAACGTCGCGGCAACAATTGAATAGAAATAACTGTATAGAATATATAAAGAAGCAGAATCCAGATTTTGACTTTTCCCCCATGAAATGACAAATATAGGCGAGCTGTTAGCACGCACCTACACCGAAGAGAAGTCCGCAATAAGGAAAATAGAAAAAGTCTTCTACAAAATAAATGCAGCTGAAGCAGCAATAATATCCAATAGAACCTGTTTAAAAGAGGGTCTGCCGCCAAATTATATTATTATTATCATTATTATTTGTTTTTTTGGTCGATCACACTCATCCTATTCGACAGGGTGGTTTTTATAGTGTCTGGGGGGCGGGGGGGTGGGGGTTCCGGGTTGCACCCTGCCTCCTTAGGGGTCCACTTTTCTCACTATTTGCTCTGTTTCTAGTAGCACACTCTTCTGCACGAGTCCTGGAGCTACTTCGGCATGTGGTTCTTCCAGATTCCTTTTCAGGGATCTTGGGATCGCGCCTAGTGTTCCTATGATTATGGGTACAGTTTCCACTGGCATATTCCATATCCTTCTTATTTCTATTTTCAGGTCTTGATACTTATCAGTTTTTTCTCTTTCTTTCTCATCTACTCTGGTTTCCCGTGGTATTGCGAAGTCAATGAGTGATACTTTCTTCTTGATTTTGTCACTCAACATCACATCTGGTCTATTGGCACGTATCACCCCATCTGTTCTGATACCACAGTCCCAGAGGATCTTTGTCTGATCGTTTTCTATCACTCCCTCATGTTGGTGTTCGTACCACTTATTAATGCAAGCTAGCTGGTGTTTCTTGCATAGGCTGCAGTGGAGGGCTTTTTGGAATCATGCCTCTTTTTGTACTGGTTCTGTGCATGCGCTGGACATTCGCTTGCTATGTGGTTTATGGTCTCGTCTTTCATATTGTAAATCCTACATATGGGTGAGATGTTATTTCCATCTATTGTTCTTTAGACATATCTGGTTCTTAGGGTCTGAACTTGTGCCGCTGTTAGCATTCCTTCTGTTTCCTTCTTGAGTTCTCCCCTCTTTAGCCATTGCCATGTTTCATCGCTGGCCAGTTCTTTAGTCTGTATCATGTAATGCCCGTGCATTGGTTACTTGTACCATTCCTCTGTTCTATTTTTCATTCTCCTGTCTCCGTATATTTCTGGGTCTTCATCTACTTTTATCAGTCCTTCTTCCCATGCACTCCTTAGCCACTCGTCTTCACTGGTTTTCAGATATTGCCCCAGTGCTCTGCTCTCGATATTGATGCAGTCCTCTACACCTGTATGCTTAGCAGCCCTTTCTCCCCTTCCTTTTCTGTTTTGTATAGTGTGTCTGTATTTGCTCTTGTGTGTAGTGCTTTGTGTATTGTCATGTGTTTTCTAGTTTTCTGGTCTATGCTGCGGAGTTCATCCTTCGTCCACTCCACTACTCCTACACTGTATCTGATTGCTGTTACTGCCCATGTGTTTATGGCTTTCGTCATGTTTCCAGCGTTGAGTTTTGACTTGAGTATCGCCTTAAGTCTCTGCATATATTCTTTCCTGATTGCGTCTTTCATCTTTTCGTGTTTTATATCCTCTCCTTCTATTATTCCCAGGTATTTGTATCCTGTCTCATCTATGTGTTTGATGCTATTCACATCTGGTAGTTTTATCCCTTCAGTCCTTGTTACTTTGCCTTTTTGTATGTTGACCAAGGCGCATTTTTATTGTTGTTAACTTGCTGGATTCTTCATCCAGTCGTATATGCCAAAAAGCCTCTTGAACATCCAATTTGCTCAATATCTTGGCATGTTTTAGACTTGGCAGTATATCCTCCAAAATAGGTAATTTGTAATATTCCCTTTTAAGAGCTTTGTTGAGTGGCTGAGGATCGATACATATTCTTAACTTTCCATTTGTTTTTTGAACGACTGCCATTTGACTAACCCATTCAGTTGGTTCAGTCTCCGAAATCAAAACTCTTCTTTTCACAAGAGTGTAACTCTTTTTGAACCTTTGATTTTAATGCAATGGATAAACGTCGGCACGGTAATATTCTTGCTGGTAATGTAGAATCTACATTAATTTTAACCTCTCCAAGGTCACCAAGGTCGCTTATCTCATGGTCTATGTCAATTTTTGATACAAATGCTTTACCATTGACAAACACGAATCCCATCTCTTGACATGTCTTTGACCCAAGTAAACACATTAGGTCATTTGAAACCACAATGAAGGTTACACTTCTAATTTCATCATTTTTGGGGTTCTTCACATTCAATGTCGTCTCGCCAATGGGCGAAAGCTTGGATTTATTCCACATGGCGAGTTTCACAGACGTTGGTCGCACTTGATCCCTTTTGACATACCTTTGACATATTGCATTCACGTCAGCACCCGTATCCAAATGGAATCTAACCTCGGTATCGTTTACAATTAGTAATGCAGTTAATCTATTTGAATTTTTCATTGCAACCGGTGCCATCCACATGTAATGATCGTAGCCCTCATCTGCCTCTTCGTTCTTCTCTTTAACAATTTTAACTGTTTTCTTACACACAGCCTTGAAATGGTTTCTTCCTTTACATGCTTCACAGACTTTTCCCCATGCTGGGCATTTTGATTTTTCAAATTCATGCTTATACCCACAAAATCGACACTTCACGGCATACCTGTCCATATTTTTTGAGTCCGTAAAATCCTTATTAAAGGAACCATCTGTAGTTTTGGTTCTCCAATTGTTCACCTTATTAACATTCTCAGAGCCAACTTCGCACATCTCTTTCGCACAATTAACGGTTGCTTCATAGGCCAAACATATCTCGACAGCTTTTTCTAAATTTAAGTTTCTTTCTCGAAGTAGCAGCTCCTGTAGTTTCCCTGTCACTGAAAACACAATTTTATCCCTTATCATTCGCTCTTTTTCTTGAAAATTACATTTATCGGCCTGAACCTTGAGTTCTATCAAAAATGAATTAAATGGCTGTTTGTATGTAATTTTCCAAAACCTGAAGGACTGTAACACTTCACTGGTACGAGGACAACAATACTCTTCTAATCTTCTAATTACATCATCAGGATTATCTTTCTGCTCCTCTGTTTCAAAATTAAACTGGTCAAATATTTCTACCATTTGTGGTCTTGCGCAATGGAGTATAATTGCAACCTTCGCTTTCTTGGGTTTAGAACTAGCTCCGCTTGCTGTCATGTAGATGTCCTCTTGTCTCCTCCATTTTTTGAAAGTATCAGCAAGATTATCATCCAAGGGGTCTAGTGGTGGAGGCAAACGAAACACAGATTCAGCCATTTTCTTCAGGAAAACACGTTTTGTAACAATAGTCTTCTTTCTTTTTTTTTTTTTTTTGGATTCTTTAAATAACCGCTGCCACCATGTTGATTTCCTTTGGTAGAAATATGAAACTCCAGAAACTGCGTGCTGTGCTTAATTCCTAATCCTTTAGAATTTCGATATACACTGACTAACTTATTTACAGTTTTATAGTTATAGTAAACAAAAGATAAATACCATATGAGTAATGTTACAATAGATTGGATATTTACAGTAGAGTAGTTAAGTTGTTTTCAGATAACAGTATGTACACAAACAACTAAACAAGTAGTTAACATAAACAGGCGCATTTTTCTATTCCAAACTCCATCCTGATGTCCCCTCCTTCTAAGGAGGGAGAAATTCCTTTCTTGGATGTCCTGGTTAAGAGGGAAATTTAAAATTCAAGGTATATAGGAAGAAGACACACACCAATTCATAAATACATAGGTTCTCCAGTCATAGAAAAAAATAAAAATAGGAGTAATGACAGGGTTGGCCATCAGGGCTTATAGGATTTGCAGTCCCGAATTTTTAGACGAAGAGCTGGATTACCTGAGGGAGAGTTTTAGGAGATTAGGCTACACTAAGGATTGGTGGGAGTGGGCACACATCAAAGCAAAGAAAAACTATTTTGGGGAGAGAGAAAGGATAGAAAAGGAACATTTGGTAGGGAAGAAAATAATTACAGTCCCGGACAACAACTCTATTGCACCCATCAACAGAAAGATAGATAATTTCAAATTGATAGGCAGCTACAAAGACACCATTAGGAATAAAACAGTTGGAAGCAAAAAGTCGGTAGAGGGGGAAGAGATTAGAGGGGGGATATATCTGGCAGCGTGTCTAGACTGTGAAGAAGGGTACTATGGCGAAACTGGCAAATCATGTAAAGAGTGAAGCAAACAACATCTGCAGAACATAAGGCATTATAATCAGACGTCGGCAGTTACCAAACACTGTAGGGAAAATGAACATAAAATAGACTGGAAAAATATAAGTTTTCTGTACAGGAACACCAACAAAACGTCTAGACTGGTTGTAGAGAACGCCTTCATAACTTGCGCCAACAACACAATGGCAGGGAACACTGGAAACGGCTTTGAAGACAGCATATCCAGAAAAATCGTATACTCCACAGTAGCAAGGAAACGAAGGAAAAACCCAAGAGAACGCACAGAGAACGGACACCTGGAAGAAGGGAGCAGAGAAAGACCAATATTGCGAGGGGGTGGGGGTCCACACAGGAGGAGCTAGGCGATTATAGGATTAAAAGTACCCAGCACACAGATATAAATACAGCTGGACTATGCGTCTCCTCATTGTACGGATACTTGATAATGTGGAATGTTTGTCCAAGAAAGCTTGTAACTTTTTCTGAATAAATACTCCATTTGATACCATCCAGTTTGAATGAGGTCCTTTTAGTAATTCTACTAATGCACAGAACAATTGTGTAATTGATAAAGTTTATATATATATATATATATATATATATATATATATATATATATATATATATATAAATATATATATATATATATATATATATATATATATATATATATATATATATATATATATATATATATATATATATATATATATATATATATATATATATATATATATATATATGTATATATATATATATATATATATATATATATATATATATATATATATATATATATATATATATATATATATATATATATATATATATATATATATATATATATATATATATATATATATATATATATATATATATATATATATATATATATATATATATATATATATATATATACTTTCACAGATCATAAACAAGGTTGTGATTTGATTACGGTATTTTAATTATAAGTGATAAAGTATATATTAATAAATGGAAACCATTAAGAAAAAGGATTTTTAAAAATTTTGTTTATAACCGTGTAAAAAGTTTATTAAAAATTCCCCATTTAATCAAATTTGCACTTTTGTGATTCTATTGGTCTAATTACACATCATTTTGCTGTAATTAACTCTTACCATGCGAAGTAAAAAAAAAAAAAGATACCTGCGAACTCGGGAAAAAAAGCTAATCCGCTTTCGTTGATTCAATAAGAGTTCAAAGCCATTTTGTTTCTGTCAAAGGAAGCACAGTAAAGCTCCTTTTAAGCCATAGCCTATGTTCTTTCCCTTACAATATTTCTAACTCCTTTCACAATATTTATTAAGGTTTTGCAGCATGCGTAAACATACACACATTTTCTTACACATTTTTACACTACTGGTCTTCCATAGGGTATCAACTCTGGGTCTGTTTAATACTTGGATGGGTGACCATCACAAAGGGTGTCTAGGTACATCCAGATAGAAACACAACATTTATTGCACATCTAATAAAGAAGAGCATCATTGTAATGCATAATGCAACGTGCATAGTGAATTCCGTTTGTTTATGAAGGCATATCTGTCTACAAGCATAATCAGAGCAAGGCTGATAATTAATTGGGATATATATATATATATATATATATATATATATATATATATATATATATATATATATATATATATATATAACAGGTCCTAATGTAAAAAAGGATGGTACCTAATAGAGATTTTTATTAAAAAAGTTATACGCTTTCAAGGACTTTCTGTCCTCATTGTCTGGTAGCAGTAAAAAAGAAGTTTTACACTGATTTTATTTTACTTTCTTTTATTCATTCTCACCATCCGTGACTCTAAAAGGAGAGCTCGAGTCTCATTATTATGCATCAGGCAACAATCAACCAAGAGCCATCGTCTCATTGTAATAAAATTATACTTCTTTATAACTACATTTTTTCTCAGTTTTTCAGAAACTTTAAATAGAGATAATTTATTAAATTACAAAATAAATATTATATTTAAGATGTCTCTATTTATGGTTTAAGCAGGATATAATACTGAGCAGCAAACATTGTATGTACACTTTACCCAGCTCTTGTTCTCCATGTCATCAAGAGCTCTGATGAATATTTATGAGGGTTACGTTATACTTGCATATAACCCGGAATATAATAAATCCTTTTCATCGCGTATAATGCCCTTGTAATCTTCCCCTGCTTATGAGGATTATGTTACACAATGTATCAGAATTGTCGGTAATATTTCTACTAAAATAAGTCGATGTGATTTTAGACTTTTTCAAATTTGAGATGTCATGAGTACATGGTTCTCTCTCTCTCTCTCTCTCTCTCTCTCTCTCTCTCTCTCTCTCTCTCTCTCTCATTGAACGTTTTGATGTTAATAATGTTAATCTAGCTGTTTAAATGTTGTAAAATTAAATATGAATGATAAATGTAAATTGGAAATAAAGATTCGAATCTTAATTTGAATTTGAACTCTCTCTTCTAGTATGTGTGTCAGTTAGGGATTCCTAACATTTCAGAAGGTGGTGCAATTTTTCTTAACGCTCAGTATTTGCGCACAATTAACCTTCATAGAAAACGGGTGTTATTGGGATCTGTTTAAAGGAGTTTATACCAGAAATAGCAAAGGAATGAAACACAATCTTATGCACAGAAAAAAATGTGAAAATGTTAGAAACTTTTGTTTAGTATTAATTCATCGTGTTGACGTTAATATATATACATATATATATATATATATATATATATATATATATATATATATATATATATATACAGAGTATATATATATATATATATATATATATATATATATATATATATATATATATATATATATATATATACACACATAAATTTCTGACTCACAGCGGGATTGAACCCAGGTCTTTCAATTTATTTTTGTTTCACTCGTGATTGTGTGTTGATCATTTATATATATATATATGTATATATATATATATATATATATATATATATATATATATATATATATATATATACAGTATATATATATATATATACAACTGCTATGGTAGTTGGCGGTTAGTAAAGCCCAGCAACTTGGAGTACACAAAAACCCCGAATTTGGGACTCTACAATTCTGGAAATACGCAACCGTCCAGGATGAAGCTCTGGCTTTAGAGGTTTCCCGCTAAGGTTTCTAATCGTGCCAAATTTTATCGATCTCCATTGAGCCGTTCCGGAGATCCAGACATCGATTTTTGGCGTTCAGGGGATGTGGCAGGGGTTGGGTAGGAGGGGGGACGGTGAGGGTCCTAACATACTCACGGAGCAACAACGGTAGAAGATACAACCGTGAAATTTATTTTTTCTGAAAGTTCGTCTTCTAGGGGGGTGCCGTTCAGGGTTTGTTTTTTGAAATAGCGAATTTTAAGGGTAGAGTGGGCCATTCAAAGTAGCCCCAAAATTCAAATTTCCTGGTGCTCAGGTACGGACTCTCACAACTTCAGAAGAGAGGCCGTTTTCTTAGTGTGTGTGAAGACAAGTGGTGTTAGAGAAGCTGGATGACTTTCTCTCGATTATCTCTCTGTCTATCAATCAGGTGTTGAGTTAGCTGTGTCCTCTCCCTCCCCTTCCCTCCCCCTCCCTTTCCCTTTGCCATCCCCCTCCCCCTCCCCCTTCCCATTCCCTCCCCTCCCTGAGCACAAGATCAAATGTTAATTTAACTGTTTCCTCCCCCTCCCCTTCCCCCTCCCTTTTCCATCCCCTTCCCTACCCCTGCCCTTCCCATCTCCTCCCCCTTTCCCTCCACTTCTCCCTGCCCCTTTCCCCTGCACTATTCCCTCCTCCTTCCCCATCCCCTCATCCTCACCCTCTTTCTCACCTTCCCCCTCTCATCCCCATTCACCCTTCCCCCGCCCCTTCACTATTCCCTCACATCTCCTCCCCTCCCTCCTCTCCCCCTTCCTCTAGCCTTCCTTCGTTCCTCAATGGAGGGGTTGGTAGCACTCACGACTAGCACTCTGCTGGCCTGCGTTCGATTCTCCGACCGGCCAATGAAGAATTAGAGAAATTTATTTTTGGTGGTAGAAATTCATTTCTCGTTATAATGCGGTTCGGATTCCACAATAAGCTGTAGGTCCTGTTGCTAGGTAACCAATTGGTTCTTAGCCACGTAAAATAAATCTAATCCTTCGTACCAGCCCTCTCTAGGAGAGCTGTTAATCAGCTCAGTGGTCAGGTTAAACTGAGGTATGCTTAATTTAACTTTTCCCTCTCCTCCCCTCCCCTATAAATAGGCTGGTGCTGCCATAGACTTTTGCTGGTATTATTATAGCTGGTTCACTTAAGGAAGATTCTTGGGCCTACGAGACGTTTGTTTGGCGGCCTCTGATTGGCTGGTACCGGGAGGTAGTCGGCTTGCTCACTGTCTCATTTTTACGTCTGTAACTCAGAAAACTAGCAATATGTTTATATTTCTTCCTTTATCTCACGCTTTGCATAAGATAGGAAGGCCTTGGCCATACCGTAGGATTCGGTATTAATTGTACAACAAAATCTTGATTTCCTGAGATCAACAAGATAAAACACAAAGGAATTACAACGAGTAAAAGTGAAGAGAGATGTAGTTAATTCTTTATACCTGATTTCACTTATCGTCAGATTCTGCATCATTCACGCGACCAAGATGAAATAAAACTTGTGTTTTCATACAATAAATTCACCCTGAATACTCTGGTGCTTTCAGATGCGTGTGATATGTGAAGAGAAAATGAAGAAATATGTCTTATGTTGCTCCTGTACTTGACTCACTTTGCCAAGAGATGGCGATGATGATCAGCCGTTGACAGTTGCCAATTAGGAATATGTGAAGTTTGTAGTTTCGACAACATTTGCCGTATTATTGTGTAATTAAATTTTCTCTAAATAAATGCATAGAATTCCCATTATGACTGTCGAACATTTCCACTCCAACATCATATATGTCCGTATGTCTGGACGTATCTGATAAAAAAAAAATAATCAGATGGATGCATCTGGATCTTCGGCTTCAATTTAGGCATCGCCAATAGATTTTATGGTAAGAAATAAAAAATGTACTTTCGTTCACTGAATGAATATATGAAAACCATAAGTTTTTGATGTTATTGACCTGAGAAACAAGCAGTCATAATAATGAACTCATCATTATGTAGGCCTAATGTGACCAGAGTCCCGCTTTTAGGCGGGACAGTCCCGCTTTTTCAACGTCTGTCCCGCTTTTTTTTTAAATTAGCAAAATGTCCCGCTTATTTTTACTTTTGTGAGTTTTGTCCCGCTTTTTTCACGTTTGTCCCGCTTTTTCGTGCTACAAAAATAAAACTGTCCCCATTTTATTGGAATAGTACTGATATTTTGTTTAATTTTGCCATTTCACTAGCTGGTAACTTCTATCATCTTCTCTGACTGCTACGATACCCAGTGAAATTAAAATGTTTTGGATTGATTCTTGGATTCTCATATATATATATATATATATATATATATATATATATATATATATATATATATATATATATATATATATATATATATATATATATATGAAATGTCCCGCTTTTACAGAAAAAATCTGGTCATATTATGTAGGCCTGTTATTTATCATGTAGCCTACAGTATGTATGCAAATTTCCCACCTAGACTAAATTGAAGCCAGAACATCCAGTTGCATCCATCTGATTATTTTTTTCTTATCAGGTACGTCCAGACATACAGACGTATATGATGTTGGAGTGAAAATACTCAACATTCATAATGGGAATTCTATGCATTTATTTACATAAAATGTAATTGATATAATAATACGGCAAATATTGTCGAAGCTGCAAACTTCTCATATCACTGATTGGCAACTGTCAATGGCGCCTCAAAGCCAGGGCCGGCTCGTCCTTAAGGCGAAACTAGGCAGTCGCCTAGGGCGCAAGAATGAAGGGGGCGCAAGAACTGGGAACTAAATAAATAAATAAACAAATAAATATATATGCAAAGCAATTATATATATACAGAACAATTATAACAATTATACATAAATTTATATATATATATATATATATATATATATATATATATATATATATATATATATATATATATATATATATATATATATATATATATATATATATATATATATATATATATATATTACAATAAAGAAAAATATACAGAAAGCTACAATGACTTTTTTTGCATAGTTCCATACAATGTTCAACTGAAATTAAACATTTTCTAAAGAATGACGCAGTTTTATACTACATACAAATACAATAAAGCAAGGATACATTTAGTTTACTTGAACTGAGTAATACTGAATAGACGGAAAACAAAGTAATGTAGTTAAATGTTCGAGTCAGTTGACAAATATTTCTGCACCAATTCTTTAAAAAGAGAATTATTTACTTTTAATAACCTAATAATATTAATTTTAGAATGAATTATGATATGCTTACCATAAAAAAAATGACGAAGTCTCATGATATTATCGAGATTACATCATGCCATACGCGTATGGGCCACGCAGAATCTCTCTCTCTCTCTCTCTCTCTCTCTCTCTCTCTCTCTCTCTCTCTCTCTCTCTCTCCGCGCGGACATTTTTCCAGATTTTTTTATTTTATTTATTTATTTATTTTTTTATGCTGCAACCCACATCGAGCAACGTGTATTATACAAGTTACCGTCTACTCCGTCTTACTAAAAGTAAAGTTAGTGTTTCCTCTGAAAGCTACAAAGGCACTTCACTTCTTTTCTTTGGTGAGTCACACCGTGAGGGGAAATCTTGAGCACAGACATACTGCACATTCCCCTACATGTCTACAAGTTGAGACTCGAGACTGAGGCTACTAATAATTAATTCAAGTCTTCAACATTCCTGGGTAGACCGTAGAATCGTAGATCCTGCATATGATTCCACCAAATTCGTGATTCATCACTTACCAGGTAGGAATAGGCCTAATTTTTGGTCATTGATTTAACTTACACAGTATAGATGTCGGAGGGTAGCCGATAGATCACAACATCGACATAATTTTTCTTGCTAATATTAGTGCATGTAACTTGATATAGGCCTAGCTGCCTGCCTAAGGTATTATGGTGACAGAAAATGATTACTCGTATGATATACTGATAAGCGATAGTAAGATTTAGCGATGATACTTTTTAGCTCATTTTAACTGATTCCGTACAATATTATTGAGCAGATTCTCACCAGATTATATTTGAGGATAGTAGCTAAGCTTTATTTCAGAAAAGCTTTTACTAATGTTAGCATAAAATTTATTTTTTCTAATAAAAAATTCGAAAAAAAATTAAACCCACTTGCAAGCGTGTGTTTGGTTTTTAAGTGGGTTTTTTTTTTTTGGGGGGGGGGGGGGTAATTACCAGCCCTGATACACACACATACACACACTATACTTTATATATATATATATATATATATATATATATATATATATATATATATATATATATATATATATATATATATATATATATGTGTGTGTGTGTGTGTGTGTGTGTGTGTGTGCGCATAATGCATTTCAACTTAATATTTGGTAGCTGGATTTACAATTAAACTATCCCGAAATGTCACCCAATGGGGAGCTACTGACTACTGCTCACCCCAGATCTCCTAGCTGGTGGACCTGGGGGCGCAAATTAAAATATTAGCCTAGGGCGCAGGAAACCCTAGAGCCGCCCCTGCTCAAAGCTCTCGCTGTTTGCAGACCACCGTCTCTTGGCGCTACTGCTAAACTGAGCCAAAAACAGATGCAACATACCAAGACATATTCTTCATTTTCTCTTCACATATCACACGCATCTAAAATCTGAAAGTACCAGAGTATTCAGGGTGAATTTATTGTATGGAAACACAAGTTTTATTTTATCTTGATCGCATGAATGGTGCAAAATCCGATGATAAGTAAAAACAGGCATGAAGAGTC
>JANJGK010000050.1:5497291-5499791 GCA_039081455.1 Macrobrachium rosenbergii
TGCTGTCATAACTCATGTCAGACTATTATAATCTACCCTTGATTCTCAATAATCCCTTGCAGTCAAGAAAAGGGTCAAGTTTCCTCAAGGAGGAATTCCTAGGGAGAGGTTTTCCTCAAGACAAAACACTAATTTCTTTCTCATAATATTCCCTTTGTACACATATAAAAGTCTTGTCCATTGCATTACTCAACTCATTATAAGTGAGAGGACCTGAAAGTTTAGCACCATTATGTTTGCATTTGTTAATGAATCTCATAACGAAGGGAATAATGTTCATTACTTTGGTAAAATCACTCCATCTACTGAAGTCAAATATAGAACTGACATCTTCATTAACAGTCATAATCACTCCTCCTCCCTTATATTCTTCGCTGGGAAATAGAAAACCATTTGTATCAACCTCAATACTAGCATTGGCACTTAAGTTTGAGGACGTAGACAACCATGTGGGACCTTTAAGCCATATGTCGTTTGAAATTGACTGATCACCAGTAACCCCTCGGGTCATCAAATCAGCAGGATTATCTTTGCCAGGGCAATGGAACCAGTCACTAGGAGATGTTAATATTTGAATCTCAACTGCTCTATTGGCTACAAACGTTTTCCATTTAGTAGGATTAACCTTTATCCAAGACAGTGAGACTTTAGATTCTGTCCAGCAACTAATTGGACACCATCATTCAAGTGTAAAGCAGATTTCACAAACTTAATTAGACGACCACTCACTCAATAAGGCTCTAAGTAGTTCCAGCCGAGGCTAGGTAACCCGCTTGATAGGAGCCACTTTAGTTCTAGCAATAACAAATGATACATGAAATTCCTTATGAGATTTAGGTATACGTAGATACACACAGCTACCCAGCTACCGTAACCTTTCTCTGATGCATTACCGAAGGCATGTACTTCCAAACCTTGTACAGAATTCAAAGATAAATCTGTAAAATAACATCTATTAACTTCAAAGTTTTTAACAACCTCAACACTATTAATCCATTCCTGGAACTTTAGTTGCATATTATGAAGTAAAATTTCATCCCAGCCAAGTCCTAGATGCCATATCTCTTGAAACAATACTTTCGCATACATGGTGAAAGGACTTATTAAGCCAAGTGGATCAAATAATCTAGCAATCAAACTTAACAAACTTCTTTTAGTGTAATTAAACTCAAAATTACTACCTAAGTTGAGTCCTTTAAATGAAAACACATCTTCTGAGGAGTTCCAATACATTCCTTGCAATTTTGTTACATCCTCAACCTTTGGTTCAAAATACTGATAATGCTGGTTAATCCAAAAATCGTTGTTATTGTGCCACTTGGATAAAGTCATACCAGCATCTAATAATATACTTTGAGCTTCACTAAACATTCTACGAGCTTCTTCAACTGTATCTGCACCTGAGAGCCAATCATCTACATACAAATTCTCTTTAAACCCTTGTACTGCAACTGAATTATTCTATGAATATAAATGATGTTTAATAGTAGCATTCAGTAAAAATGGACTGCTGGTATTCCCAAGGGGCACTCTCACAAATCTCATAACCGTACTATATTACCACCTTGCCGCAAAAAAAGATGTACATCCTGATCAGGGCGTTGTACACCATTCCACAAAAAGGCCGTGACAATGTCTGCTGTCAAAGCAATATTCCATCTTCTAAACCTTAATAAAATTTCAGCTAGATCAGGAATTAAAGAAGTACCAGATTCCACACAATCATTTAAAGAAATACCATAAGGTCCTTTTGCTGAAGTATCAAACACAGGCCTAACCTTTGAGGAAATGCTGTCTTTAATTACAAGTCTATGTGGCATATAATAAGTGGGATAAGGACTTTCCAATTCAGAAAAAGGAACCTCAACAATAATACTATCCTGCTCATAACTCATAAGTACTTTGTCATACTCCTTTTTCAGATTGGGGTTTTTCTCAAATTTATGATTGAGTACAGCTAATCTCATCCTAGCATTATTCTCACTATTAAGTATACTCAGTGTAGCACCTTCATTTTTTTCCAAGGCAAAGCAACATCATACCTACCATTAACATACTCAATGGTACCTTCAAAGGTATCTAACACTGGATCTTTGGGAGGGTTATCCTTCTCTTCATTAATACCAACACCTTCTAAACTCCAAAATTTATTTAAATCAGACTCATTAACATTATTAGCTATATTAATACACGACAGTTGGTGAGATATACTCCCATCATGGGCCCTCAGCCATGAGCCAGACAAAATATAACCAAACATTGATTCATAGGTGACTAAATCCTAAAATCTTACAATTGTGTGCTTTAATAAATCTCCAATAATAATCTACACTAATCAAAGTATCCAAACTGATATCACGGTCATGACCCTAGTCCTCTGCTAACTTTAAATGTGAAAAGGACTGGAAAATATCATCAGGTCCTTTTGACGTCTCAAAGGGGGACAAATGGACATTACCTCAACTTCAAGTACAGAAAGGTTATTACCCTGAGTGTCGAT
>JANJGK010000050.1:5507291-5509791 GCA_039081455.1 Macrobrachium rosenbergii
TGTGCGCCAAGAGGCCGAGAGAAAAAAGGTTAGTTCGGCTTCAGCCCTGCAGATGTCATCCGAGAAAGGTCCCCCAAGGTGTGCGTTTTGTCAGAAGTGCCACCCTTCTGAGCAGTGTTGGCAGATATTACGGTTAGATAGCCATAATCGTAAACTTAAAATTCATCAGTTATAACTGTGTTTTAAATGTCTCCGTAAGGGACATCTTTCCAGAGACTGCAAAATAAAAATAAAATGTACTCAGTGTACTGGGTTTCATAATGTGTGATTTTGTAATTATGGTAAATCCAGTTGTGAAACTAGTGAATTTCCAATTAAACAAAATACCAGTTATAGGTTAAATGATCAGGCTAATGTACAACCAAGTGATGCTATCAATACTGGAACTATTAAACATGTTGGCATTTCTCATGACCAAAGACTGAAGAGTACTGTACTGCAGACAGCTAAAGTTAAAGTTCTTGCTGGTAGTGGAAAATGTGTTGAGGCTGTTGTAATGTTTGATTGAGTATGTTAATGGTAGGTATGATGTTGCTTTGCCTTGGAAAAAATGAAGGTGCTAAACTGAGTTTACTTAATAGTGAGAATAATGCTGGGATGAGATTAGCTGTACCCAATCATAAATTTGAGAAAAACCCTGATCTGAAAAAGGGGTATGACAAAGTACTTATGAGTTATGAGCAGGATAGTATTATTGTTGAGGATCCTTTTTCTGAATTGGAAAGTCCTTATCCCAATTATTATATGCCACAGAGACTTGTAATTAAAGACAGCATTTCCTCAAAGGTTAGGCCTGTGTTTGATGCTTCAGCAAAAGGACCTTATGGTATTTCTTTAAATGATTGTGTGGAATCTGGTACTTCTTTAATTCCTGATCTCGCTGAAATTTTATTAAGGTTTAGAAGATAGAATGCTGCTTTGACAGCAGACATTGTCAAGGCCTTTTTGCGGAATGGTGTACAGCGCCCTGATCAGGATTTACATCTTTTTTTGTGGCAATGTGGTAATATAGTACGGTTATGAGATTTGTGAGAGTGCCCTTTGGGAATACCAGCAGTACATTTTTACTGAATGCTACTATTAAACATCATTTAGATTCATAGAATAATTCAGTTGCAGTAAAGAGCTTAAAGAGAATTTGTATGTAGATGATTGGCTCTCAGGAGCAGATATAGTTGAAGAAGCTAGTAGAATGATTAGTGAAGCTCATAGCATATTATTAGATGCTGGTATGACTTTATCCAAGTGGCACAATAACAACGATTTTTTTATTAACCAGCATTATCAGTACTTTGAACTAAAGGTTGAGGATGTAACAAAATTGTAAGGAATGTATTGGAACTCCTCAGAAGATGTGTTTTCATTTAAAGGTCTCAACTTAGGTAGTAATTTTGAGTTTAATTACACTAAAAGAAGTTTGTTAAGTTTGATTGCTAGATTATTTGATCCACTTAGCTTAATAAGTCCTTTCACCATGTATGTGAAAGTATCGTTTCAAGAGATATGGCATCTAGGACTTGGCTGGGATGAAATTTTACTTCATAATGTGCAACTAAAGTTCCAGAACTTTGAAGTTAATAGATGTTATTTTTCAGGTTTATCTTTGAATTCTGTACAAGGTTTGGAAGTACATGCCTTTGGTGATGCATCAGAGAAAGGTTACGGTAGCTGGGTAGCTGTGTGTATCTACGTATACCTAAATCTGATAAGGAATTTCATGTATCATTTGTTATTGCTAGAAATAAAGTGGCTCCTATCAAGCGGGTTACCTAGCCTCGGCTGGAACTACTTGGAGCCTTATTGAGTGAGTGGTCGTGTAATTAAGTTTGTGAAATCTGCTTTACACTTGAATGATGGTGTCCAATTAGTTGCTGGACAGATTCTAAAGTCTCACTGTCTTGGATAAAGGTTAATCCTACTAAATGGAAAACGTTTGTAGCCATTAGAGCAGTTGAGATTCAAACATTAACATCTCCTAGTGACTGGTTCCATTGCCCTGGCAAAGATAATCCTGCTGATTTGATGACCCGAGGGGTTACTGGTGATCAGTCAATTTCAAACGACATATGGCTTAAAGGTCCCACATGGTAGTCTACTCCTCAAACTTAAGTGCCAATGCTAGTATTGAGGTTGATGCAAATGGTTTTGTTTTTCCCAGTGAAGAATATAAGGGAGGAGGAGTGATTATGACTGTTAATGAAGATGTCAGTTTTATATTTGACTTCAGTAGATGGAGTGATTTTACCAAAGTGATGAACGTTTTTGCCTTGGTTATGAGATTCATTAACAATTGCAAACCTAATGGTGCTAAACTTTCAGGTCCTCTCACTTATAATGAATTGAGTAATGCAATGGACAAGACTTTTATTTGTGCATAAAGGGAATATTATGAGAAAGAAATTAGTGTTTTGTCTCGAGGAAAACGTCTCCCTAGGAATTCCTCCTTGAGAAAACTTGACCCCCTTCTTGACTGCAAGGGATTATTGAGAATCAAGGGTAG
>JANJGK010000050.1:5514791-5524791 GCA_039081455.1 Macrobrachium rosenbergii
ACAACCATGAAGCTACAAATGTCGCTTAATATCAAAATCATGCTACCTGAGGAATATCTCCGATGGAGAATTATCACCGAAGGGGAATTAATAAGTGATAAATGGATTGGTATATTATATATGATTATATATATATATATATATATATATATATATATAATCAGAAAGCTACAAACGTCCTTTAATATCCAATTCACTCTACCTCGGAAGTAATATATTTTCATATATGTTACCGAAGGGGAATTTTAAGTTGATAATAAGTCCACCGTCCCGTGGGATCGAACCAGCGACGAACGAGGAATCAGGACTACAGTGACGCACTAACCAGTCGGCCACAAGAGAGGTATAAGTGAATACCATCTCCCATCAACCCACCCGTCGAACTCAGGTGTTTTGCGTTTGGAGACGATATCCACCCACCTCTGCCATGTTGACCGTGTAGTGCGTTTGTCGCACGTAGCCATATTATGACTATTTATCACATCACCGTGATTCATATACAATCAGAAAGCTACAAACGTCCTTTAATATCCAATTCACTCTACCTCGGAAGTAATATATTTTCATATATGTTACCGAAGGGGAATTTTAAGTTGATAATAAGTCCACCGTCCCGTGGGATCGAACCAGCGACGAACGAGGAATCAGGACTACAGTGACGCACTAACCAGTCGGCCACAAGAGAGGTATAAGTGAATACCATCTCCCATCAACCCACCCGTCGAACTCAGGTGTTTTGCGTTTGGAGACGATATCCACCCACCTCTGCCATGTTGACCGTGTAGTGCGTTTGTCGCACGTAGCCATATTATGACTATTTATCACATCACCGTGATTCATATACAATCAGAAAGCTACAAACGTCCTTTAATATCCAATTCACTCTACCTCGGAAGTAATATATTTTCATATATGTTACCGAAGGGGAATTTTAAGTTGATAATAAGTCCACCGTCCCGTGGGATCGAACCAGCGACGAACGAGGAATCAGGACTACAGTGACGCACTAACCAGTCGGCCACAAGAGAGGTATAAGTGAATACCATCTCCCATCAACCCACCCGTCGAACTCAGGTGTTTTGCGTTTGGAGACGATATCCACCCACCTCTGCCATGTTGACCGTGTAGTGCGTTTGTCGCACGTAGCCATATTATGACTATTTATCACATCACCGTGATTCATATACAATCAGAAAGCTACAAACGTCCTTTAATATCCAATTCACTCTACCTCGGAAGTAATATATTTTCATATATGTTACCGAAGGGGAATTTTAAGTTGATAATAAGTCCACCGTCCCGTGGGATCGAACCAGCGACGAACGAGGAATCAGGACTACAGTGACGCACTAACCAGTCGGCCACAAGAGAGGTATAAGTGAATACCATCTCCCATCAACCCACCCGTCGAACTCAGGTGTTTTGCGTTTGGAGACGATATCCACCCACCTCTGCCATGTTGACCGTGTAGTGCGTTTGTCGCACGTAGCCATATTATGACTATTTATCACATCACCGTGATTCATATACAATCAGAAAGCTACAAACGTCCTTTAATATCCAATTCACTCTACCTCGGAAGTAATATATTTTCATATATGTTACCGAAGGGGAATTTTAAGTTGATAATAAGTCCACCGTCCCGTGGGATCGAACCAGCGACGAACGAGGAATCAGGACTACAGTGACGCACTAACCAGTCGGCCACAAGAGAGGTATAAGTGAATACCATCTCCCATCAACCCACCCGTCGAACTCAGGTGTTTTGCGTTTGGAGACGATATCCACCCACCTCTGCCATGTTGACCGTGTAGTGCGTTTGTCGCACGTAGCCATATTATGACTATTTATCACATCACCGTGATTCATATACAATCAGAAAGCTACAAACGTCCTTTAATATCCAATTCACTCTACCTCGGAAGTAATATATTTTCATATATGTTACCGAAGGGGAATTTTAAGTTGATAATAAGTCCACCGTCCCGTGGGATCGAACCAGCGACGAACGAGGAATCAGGACTACAGTGACGCACTAACCAGTCGGCCACAAGAGAGGTATAAGTGAATACCATCTCCCATCAACCCACCCGTCGAACTCAGGTGTTTTGCGTTTGGAGACGATATCCACCCACCTCTGCCATGTTGACCGTGTAGTGCGTTTGTCGCACGTAGCCATATTATGACTATTTATCACATCACCGTGATTCATATACAATCAGAAAGCTACAAACGTCCTTTAATATCCAATTCACTCTACCTCGGAAGTAATATATTTTCATATATGTTACCGAAGGGGAATTTTAAGTTGATAATAAGTCCACCGTCCCGTGGGATCGAACCAGCGACGAACGAGGAATCAGGACTACAGTGACGCACTAACCAGTCGGCCACAAGAGAGGTATAAGTGAATACCATCTCCCATCAACCCACCCGTCGAACTCAGGTGTTTTGCGTTTGGAGACGATATCCACCCACCTCTGCCATGTTGACCGTGTAGTGCGTTTGTCGCACGTAGCCATATTATGACTATTTATCACATCACCGTGATTCATATACAATCAGAAAGCTACAAACGTCCTTTAATATCCAATTCACTCTACCTCGGAAGTAATATATTTTCATATATGTTACCGAAGGGGAATTTTAAGTTGATAATAAGTCCACCGTCCCGTGGGATCGAACCAGCGACGAACGAGGAATCAGGACTACAGTGACGCACTAACCAGTCGGCCACAAGAGAGGTATAAGTGAATACCATCTCCCATCAACCCACCCGTCGAACTCAGGTGTTTTGCGTTTGGAGACGATATCCACCCACCTCTGCCATGTTGACCGTGTAGTGCGTTTGTCGCACGTAGCCATATTATGACTATTTATCACATCACCGTGATTCATATACAATCAGAAAGCTACAAACGTCCTTTAATATCCAATTCACTCTACCTCGGAAGTAATATATTTTCATATATGTTACCGAAGGGGAATTTTAAGTTGATAATAAGTCCACCGTCCCGTGGGATCGAACCAGCGACGAACGAGGAATCAGGACTACAGTGACGCACTAACCAGTCGGCCACAAGAGAGGTATAAGTGAATACCATCTCCCATCAACCCACCCGTCGAACTCAGGTGTTTTGCGTTTGGAGACGATATCCACCCACCTCTGCCATGTTGACCGTGTAGTGCGTTTGTCGCACGTAGCCATATTATGACTATTTATCACATCACCGTGATTCATATACAATCAGAAAGCTACAAACGTCCTTTAATATCCAATTCACTCTACCTCGGAAGTAATATATTTTCATATATGTTACCGAAGGGGAATTTTAAGTTGATAATAAGTCCACCGTCCCGTGGGATCGAACCAGCGACGAACGAGGAATCAGGACTACAGTGACGCACTAACCAGTCGGCCACAAGAGAGGTATAAGTGAATACCATCTCCCATCAACCCACCCGTCGAACTCAGGTGTTTTGCGTTTGGAGACGATATCCACCCACCTCTGCCATGTTGACCGTGTAGTGCGTTTGTCGCACGTAGCCATATTATGACTATTTATCACATCACCGTGATTCATATACAATCAGAAAGCTACAAACGTCCTTTAATATCCAATTCACTCTACCTCGGAAGTAATATATTTTCATATATGTTACCGAAGGGGAATTTTAAGTTGATAATAAGTCCACCGTCCCGTGGGATCGAACCAGCGACGAACGAGGAATCAGGACTACAGTGACGCACTAACCAGTCGGCCACAAGAGAGGTATAAGTGAATACCATCTCCCATCAACCCACCCGTCGAACTCAGGTGTTTTGCGTTTGGAGACGATATCCACCCACCTCTGCCATGTTGACCGTGTAGTGCGTTTGTCGCACGTAGCCATATTATGACTATTTATCACATCACCGTGATTCATATACAATCAGAAAGCTACAAACGTCCTTTAATATCCAATTCACTCTACCTCGGAAGTAATATATTTTCATATATGTTACCGAAGGGGAATTTTAAGTTGATAATAAGTCCACCGTCCCGTGGGATCGAACCAGCGACGAACGAGGAATCAGGACTACAGTGACGCACTAACCAGTCGGCCACAAGAGAGGTATAAGTGAATACCATCTCCCATCAACCCACCCGTCGAACTCAGGTGTTTTGCGTTTGGAGACGATATCCACCCACCTCTGCCATGTTGACCGTGTAGTGCGTTTGTCGCACGTAGCCATATTATGACTATTTATCACATCACCGTGATTCATATACAATCAGAAAGCTACAAACGTCCTTTAATATCCAATTCACTCTACCTCGGAAGTAATATATTTTCATATATGTTACCGAAGGGGAATTTTAAGTTGATAATAAGTCCACCGTCCCGTGGGATCGAACCAGCGACGAACGAGGAATCAGGACTACAGTGACGCACTAACCAGTCGGCCACAAGAGAGGTATAAGTGAATACCATCTCCCATCAACCCACCCGTCGAACTCAGGTGTTTTGCGTTTGGAGACGATATCCACCCACCTCTGCCATGTTGACCGTGTAGTGCGTTTGTCGCACGTAGCCATATTATGACTATTTATCACATCACCGTGATTCATATACAATCAGAAAGCTACAAACGTCCTTTAATATCCAATTCACTCTACCTCGGAAGTAATATATTTTCATATATGTTACCGAAGGGGAATTTTAAGTTGATAATAAGTCCACCGTCCCGTGGGATCGAACCAGCGACGAACGAGGAATCAGGACTACAGTGACGCACTAACCAGTCGGCCACAAGAGAGGTATAAGTGAATACCATCTCCCATCAACCCACCCGTCGAACTCAGGTGTTTTGCGTTTGGAGACGATATCCACCCACCTCTGCCATGTTGACCGTGTAGTGCGTTTGTCGCACGTAGCCATATTATGACTATTTATCACATCACCGTGATTCATATACAATCAGAAAGCTACAAACGTCCTTTAATATCCAATTCACTCTACCTCGGAAGTAATATATTTTCATATATGTTACCGAAGGGGAATTTTAAGTTGATAATAAGTCCACCGTCCCGTGGGATCGAACCAGCGACGAACGAGGAATCAGGACTACAGTGACGCACTAACCAGTCGGCCACAAGAGAGGTATAAGTGAATACCATCTCCCATCAACCCACCCGTCGAACTCAGGTGTTTTGCGTTTGGAGACGATATCCACCCACCTCTGCCATGTTGACCGTGTAGTGCGTTTGTCGCACGTAGCCATATTATGACTATTTATCACATCACCGTGATTCATATACAATCAGAAAGCTACAAACGTCCTTTAATATCCAATTCACTCTACCTCGGAAGTAATATATTTTCATATATGTTACCGAAGGGGAATTTTAAGTTGATAATAAGTCCACCGTCCCGTGGGATCGAACCAGCGACGAACGAGGAATCAGGACTACAGTGACGCACTAACCAGTCGGCCACAAGAGAGGTATAAGTGAATACCATCTCCCATCAACCCACCCGTCGAACTCAGGTGTTTTGCGTTTGGAGACGATATCCACCCACCTCTGCCATGTTGACCGTGTAGTGCGTTTGTCGCACGTAGCCATATTATGACTATTTATCACATCACCGTGATTCATATACAATCAGAAAGCTACAAACGTCCTTTAATATCCAATTCACTCTACCTCGGAAGTAATATATTTTCATATATGTTACCGAAGGGGAATTTTAAGTTGATAATAAGTCCACCGTCCCGTGGGATCGAACCAGCGACGAACGAGGAATCAGGACTACAGTGACGCACTAACCAGTCGGCCACAAGAGAGGTATAAGTGAATACCATCTCCCATCAACCCACCCGTCGAACTCAGGTGTTTTGCGTTTGGAGACGATATCCACCCACCTCTGCCATGTTGACCGTGTAGTGCGTTTGTCGCACGTAGCCATATTATGACTATTTATCACATCACCGTGATTCATATACAATCAGAAAGCTACAAACGTCCTTTAATATCCAATTCACTCTACCTCGGAAGTAATATATTTTCATATATGTTACCGAAGGGGACTTATTATCAACTTAAAATTCCCCTTCGGTAACATATATGAAAATATATTACTTCCGAGGTAGAGTGAATTGGATATTAAAGGACGTTTGTAGCTTTCTGATTGTATATGAATCACGGTGATGTGATAAATAGTCATAATATGGCTACGTGCGACAAACGCACTACACGGTCAACATGGCAGAGGTGGGTGGATATCGTCTCCAAACGCAAAACACCTGAGTTCGACGGGTGGGTTGATGGGAGATGGTATTCACTTATACCTCTCTTGTGGCCGACTGGTTAGTGCGTCACTGTAGTCCTGATTCCTCGTTCGTCGCTGGTTCGATCCCACGGGACGGTGGACTTATTATCAACTTAAAATTCCCCTTCGGTAACATATATGAAAATATATTACTTCCGAGGTAGAGTGAATTGGATATTAAAGGACGTTTGTAGCTTTCTGATTGTATATGAATCACGGTGATGTGATAAATAGTCATAATATGGCTACGTGCGACAAACGCACTACACGGTCAACATGGCAGAGGTGGGTGGATATCGTCTCCAAACGCAAAACACCTGAGTTCGACGGGTGGGTTGATGGGAGATGGTATTCACTTATACCTCTCTTGTGGCCGACTGGTTAGTGCGTCACTGTAGTCCTGATTCCTCGTTCGTCGCTGGTTCGATCCCACGGGACGGTGGACTTATTATCAACTTAAAATTCCCCTTCGGTAACATATATGAAAATATATTACTTCCGAGGTAGAGTGAATTGGATATTAAAGGACGTTTGTAGCTTTCTGATTGTATATGAATCACGGTGATGTGATAAATAGTCATAATATGGCTACGTGCGACAAACGCACTACACGGTCAACATGGCAGAGGTGGGTGGATATCGTCTCCAAACGCAAAACACCTGAGTTCGACGGGTGGGTTGATGGGAGATGGTATTCACTTATACCTCTCTTGTGGCCGACTGGTTAGTGCGTCACTGTAGTCCTGATTCCTCGTTCGTCGCTGGTTCGATCCCACGGGACGGTGGACTTATTATCAACTTAAAATTCCCCTTCGGTAACATATATGAAAATATATTACTTCCGAGGTAGAGTGAATTGGATATTAAAGGACGTTTGTAGCTTTCTGATTGTATATGAATCACGGTGATGTGATAAATAGTCATAATATGGCTACGTGCGACAAACGCACTACACGGTCAACATGGCAGAGGTGGGTGGATATCGTCTCCAAACGCAAAACACCTGAGTTCGACGGGTGGGTTGATGGGAGATGGTATTCACTTATACCTCTCTTGTGGCCGACTGGTTAGTGCGTCACTGTAGTCCTGATTCCTCGTTCGTCGCTGGTTCGATCCCACGGGACGGTGGACTTATTATCAACTTAAAATTCCCCTTCGGTAACATATATGAAAATATATTACTTCCGAGGTAGAGTGAATTGGATATTAAAGGACGTTTGTAGCTTTCTGATTGTATATGAATCACGGTGATGTGATAAATAGTCATAATATGGCTACGTGCGACAAACGCACTACACGGTCAACATGGCAGAGGTGGGTGGATATCGTCTCCAAACGCAAAACACCTGAGTTCGACGGGTGGGTTGATGGGAGATGGTATTCACTTATACCTCTCTTGTGGCCGACTGGTTAGTGCGTCACTGTAGTCCTGATTCCTCGTTCGTCGCTGGTTCGATCCCACGGGACGGTGGACTTATTATCAACTTAAAATTCCCCTTCGGTAACATATATGAAAATATATTACTTCCGAGGTAGAGTGAATTGGATATTAAAGGACGTTTGTAGCTTTCTGATTGTATATGAATCACGGTGATGTGATAAATAGTCATAATATGGCTACGTGCGACAAACGCACTACACGGTCAACATGGCAGAGGTGGGTGGATATCGTCTCCAAACGCAAAACACCTGAGTTCGACGGGTGGGTTGATGGGAGATGGTATTCACTTATACCTCTCTTGTGGCCGACTGGTTAGTGCGTCACTGTAGTCCTGATTCCTCGTTCGTCGCTGGTTCGATCCCACGGGACGGTGGACTTATTATCAACTTAAAATTCCCCTTCGGTAACATATATGAAAATATATTACTTCCGAGGTAGAGTGAATTGGATATTAAAGGACGTTTGTAGCTTTCTGATTGTATATGAATCACGGTGATGTGATAAATAGTCATAATATGGCTACGTGCGACAAACGCACTACACGGTCAACATGGCAGAGGTGGGTGGATATCGTCTCCAAACGCAAAACACCTGAGTTCGACGGGTGGGTTGATGGGAGATGGTATTCACTTATACCTCTCTTGTGGCCGACTGGTTAGTGCGTCACTGTAGTCCTGATTCCTCGTTCGTCGCTGGTTCGATCCCACGGGACGGTGGACTTATTATCAACTTAAAATTCCCCTTCGGTAACATATATGAAAATATATTACTTCCGAGGTAGAGTGAATTGGATATTAAAGGACGTTTGTAGCTTTCTGATTGTATATGAATCACGGTGATGTGATAAATAGTCATAATATGGCTACGTGCGACAAACGCACTACACGGTCAACATGGCAGAGGTGGGTGGATATCGTCTCCAAACGCAAAACACCTGAGTTCGACGGGTGGGTTGATGGGAGATGGTATTCACTTATACCTCTCTTGTGGCCGACTGGTTAGTGCGTCACTGTAGTCCTGATTCCTCGTTCGTCGCTGGTTCGATCCCACGGGACGGTGGACTTATTATCAACTTAAAATTCCCCTTCGGTAACATATATGAAAATATATTACTTCCGAGGTAGAGTGAATTGGATATTAAAGGACGTTTGTAGCTTTCTGATTGTATATGAATCACGGTGATGTGATAAATAGTCATAATATGGCTACGTGCGACAAACGCACTACACGGTCAACATGGCAGAGGTGGGTGGATATCGTCTCCAAACGCAAAACACCTGAGTTCGACGGGTGGGTTGATGGGAGATGGTATTCACTTATACCTCTCTTGTGGCCGACTGGTTAGTGCGTCACTGTAGTCCTGATTCCTCGTTCGTCGCTGGTTCGATCCCACGGGACGGTGGACTTATTATCAACTTAAAATTCCCCTTCGGTAACATATATGAAAATATATTACTTCCGAGGTAGAGTGAATTGGATATTAAAGGACGTTTGTAGCTTTCTGATTGTATATGAATCACGGTGATGTGATAAATAGTCATAATATGGCTACGTGCGACAAACGCACTACACGGTCAACATGGCAGAGGTGGGTGGATATCGTCTCCAAACGCAAAACACCTGAGTTCGACGGGTGGGTTGATGGGAGATGGTATTCACTTATACCTCTCTTGTGGCCGACTGGTTAGTGCGTCACTGTAGTCCTGATTCCTCGTTCGTCGCTGGTTCGATCCCACGGGACGGTGGACTTATTATCAACTTAAAATTCCCCTTCGGTAACATATATGAAAATATATTACTTCCGAGGTAGAGTGAATTGGATATTAAAGGACGTTTGTAGCTTTCTGATTGTATATGAATCACGGTGATGTGATAAATAGTCATAATATGGCTACGTGCGACAAACGCACTACACGGTCAACATGGCAGAGGTGGGTGGATATCGTCTCCAAACGCAAAACACCTGAGTTCGACGGGTGGGTTGATGGGAGATGGTATTCACTTATACCTCTCTTGTGGCCGACTGGTTAGTGCGTCACTGTAGTCCTGATTCCTCGTTCGTCGCTGGTTCGATCCCACGGGACGGTGGACTTATTATCAACTTAAAATTCCCCTTCGGTAACATATATGAAAATATATTACTTCCGAGGTAGAGTGAATTGGATATTAAAGGACGTTTGTAGCTTTCTGATTTTATATGAATCACGGTGATGTGATAAATAGTCATAATATGGCTACGTGCGA
>JANJGK010000050.1:5529791-5544791 GCA_039081455.1 Macrobrachium rosenbergii
ATATATATATATATATATATATATATATATATATATATATATATATATATATATATATATATATATATTGTAACTACTAATTAAATTTTTCTCTGGTTTCTGTTTAACGTAAATTAAATTTTCATCTTTACAAAAGTCACGAGAAACTGCTTGTTGGTTGTTTTCGCTCCTCTCAAGGATTTTGTATTTATTGTTATATAGTTATATTTATCCGTTTGTTTCTTTTTTTTCATACTTCAACGAGCGGAGTATCGTCTTCAGCAATTGCCTCTTTC
Source organism: Macrobrachium rosenbergii (assembly GCA_039081455.1). Classification (NCBI taxonomy): domain Eukaryota; kingdom Metazoa; phylum Arthropoda; class Malacostraca; order Decapoda; family Palaemonidae; genus Macrobrachium; species Macrobrachium rosenbergii. Next base: position 5,530,067 of record JANJGK010000050.1, read on the forward strand.
GCCCGATGGTTTTTCGCTGCTTTTCTCGTCGCCCTTACTTGATGTGAGGGAGTTTTCCATCAGGCAAGGATTGATAGTTTCGGTTCCCCGAAGGGAGGTTCAGCATCCTATATTTCCACTGCACTTGTCGTCATTTGTTGGCTGCAACACTGCTTTCTGGCCAAGGCCAGGACTTTTGACGCTCGCTTATTTTCAACGTGAGGCTGCTGTTGGTGGAGAGGGTGTGCCCTGTGCCCTCTTGTGCAAGTTTGTCTGTGGGTTTGCTTTTGCCCACCTGTGAGCAAGGCCCATCCCTTGCATTGACGAGTGCACTGCTGTATCCTCCGGGAATCGTCAGGAGGCCTTCTGAGGCCGGAGAAGGGTGAGCATCCCCTTTTGCCTATATTTGTTCTCCACTGTGAGTGGACTACCCCGTCGGAGTATTGCTTCAAAGCATCAAGCGGAAGCTCCCGTAGGAGCTTTTATAGACAGTTTCCCGGACTGAAGCAGTTTTCAGTGTATTTTCAGCATATTTGCCGAACGTTTATTATTTGTAGGAATTAAGGTGTATGTCATTTGTTTTGTAAATATTAGTGTTAAGGAAAAAGTCAGTTATTAGTGTTAAGTTTTTTCACTGTGTCTCCGCCTATTGTGTACACGTTTTGTACTACTGTGACATTTCTCTCTTACTCTTCGGTATAATAGTTAGGTAGGAGATTGAGGTATGTGTGAGGGTACTGTATATGCTTGCATTTGTTTTTTTTCTAGTTCCTCAAGCAGGTTTTCGGGGACACTTTAATTATTAAGTTTGTCTTGTAAATAAATAAGTGTTAAATTTAGGCATTTGATCTATTTTTGTCATCCTCTTTGAGTGTGTATCTCCTAAAGTCTAGTGTGTGGTAAATCTTTGTCTGGACTGGCAACTGATTTATTGAACAGAGGACCTGGTTTAAAAAAAAAAAAGAAAAAAAATAATTTGTGGCTCTTGTTGAAGAGTTCTTAACAAATTTTGGCGACCGTGGACAGGATCCTCTGTTCAGCAACGTAGGCTTTGGGTAAGTAACTCTCGGAGAGGTGTAGGAGCCATTGAAGTGATTTAAGTTGATAGGAGCAGGTCCCCAGTTTTGAAACTTATCAAAATGCATTATTTTGAGGATGGGGAAGAGGCTTCTGTAGTCAGGTTTTTAGCTGATCCTAATTGGGAGAGGAACTTGTTTGAGCTCAAAAGAGATCAGTTGTACATTATATCGGAGTTCCTGAATTTAGGTTTGGCCACAGAGGTAAAGAAAGGACATCTTTTGTTCCAGGTGATTAGGGCTGCTAAGGAGTATAAAGAAAAGGAAAAGGAACCAGAAAAGGTAGGTGAAGCTGACGGCTTGGAAGAATGGCTAAATATGGGGGATAATATTGATGAGGTCTCTGGTAGTAAGGACGGTCAATTAGAACTGTTACGGGAAAAAGCTCGTATTCGTGAGTTAGATTTGAAAGCTTTACAGCTCCAGGCCGATGAACGGGCTAAAGAATGTGTCCATGAAATTCAGGTGTTGAATTTGCAAATTACCCTTAAACAAGGTAGTAACAATATTCAGTCTAATATGTCTCGCGATGAGGGCAAATTCAATATATTTACGGCTTTGAAACTCGTGCCTCAATTTTCGGAGGAAGATGTCAATGAGTTTTTTGTCGCTTTTGAGTGGTTAGCGAGGAAGTTAGAGTGGCCAGTCGATATGTGGACCACGTTAATTCAGTGCTGGTTTATTGGGAAAGCACAAAGGGTTTACAATACTTTGGATGAGACTCTGGCTTCAGATTATGATAGTGTGAAGTCTATTATCTTAAAAGCTTATGATCTGGTACCCGAGGCTTATCGGCAAAAATTTAGGAATTTAAAGAAAGAAGTAGGTGAAACTTATGTTGAATTTGCTAGAAAAAAGACCCAATTTCTGGATGACTGGCTAAAGTCAAAAGAGGTGGATGACTTCGCTAAGTTGAGGGAGCTTGTTTTGGCAGAGGAGTTTAAAAGGCATGTGTCTAGGGAGATGCATATTCATCTAGAGGAGCTGAAAATAGATTCGGTACAGGAGCTCGCCGTCTCCTCTGATGAGTACGCTCTTACCCATAAAGAGGAGCCTTTAGGTAAAAATGATGGCCAGAGCAGGTTCCTTGAGCCCCAGCGGAAATTTAAACAGTCATCCGGAAGGAAGGTCTTTGAGAGTCATAGGAAGAATGGTAGTAATAATAATATTAATAATGACAGAGGTAATGGTAATAATAATAAAGGTAGTGTGAAATCACAGAGTTTTGTGAACAGCCAGCGGCCCATTAATGGTGATTGGAGCTACGGAAAACAGAATTCCCAATCTAATAGGGTAAGGTGTTTTTATTGTAACAGGACAGGGCATCTAAAGGCGAATTGTTTCCTTCGGAAAAGGCAGTTGGAAAATAATCAAAATCCTATAGGACTAGTTACTGAGAATAAACAAAGGCAGATGGCAGTAAATGAAAATGATAAGTGACTGAAATTTCAGAAATATATTTCGGACGGGACAGTATATTCCGATTGTGACAAGTGTTTTTCACGGAGAGTTAAAATCTTCAGGGATACTGGTGCCGCGCAATCACTCATTTTGAAAACAGCAGTTCCCGAAAGATTTAAATTTGCTAATAATGAGTTTGTTGTGTTAGGGGGGTTTTCCTAACTCTGTTTCCTCTTACCCTCTAGAGAACATGTATGTTCAATCGAAGTATTTTTCTGGGATGGCTAAACTCGCGGTAGTTAGCAGTTTGCCAGTCCCTGGTATTCACCTGCTGTTAGAAAATGATTTGGCCTCTGATAATGATCATTTTTTATTTCTTATTTTGACAATTGTGCCCGAAGTGGGCGTATCGTGTGAGCCTGTCTCGGTTGTGACCCGTTCAAAGTCACAAGAAGTTGACCTTGGAGACGTCAATCTTGATTTTTAAGTAGTTGATAGACAGGTGACCGACTGTATGACTCGTAGCAGCAGCAGTAGTACTAGTAGCAGTGGTAGTGATGAAAACAATAATTTTGTTAATATTGATTGGGACGTGAAAACGTTCAAGAAGGAACAAGGTAAAGAATTTACTGAGTATAACCTTGGTATTCCCGAGAATTTGACGAAACCTTTAATCGTCAAGGAGGGAGGTTTGATCTACCGTTTTGGCAGGTCGGCGGATGCACCTGCGGATCAGGTAGAGGTCAGGAGACAGTTAATGGTCCCTAATAGGTATCGTGATAAACTTTTATTCCCCGTGCACGAAAATAATTTATCTGGTCATTTTGGTGTAAGAAAGACTTTTCAAAAATTAGCTGAATCTTTTTATTGGCCAGGGATGCGCAAGGATGTCAAGAGTCATGTTTTATCGTGTAGAGTTTGTCAACTTGTTGGAAAACCCAATCAAAAGGTACCGAAAGCTCCTCTTATTCCCATCCCGGCAGTCGGAGAGCCATTCAGGGAGGTGGTCATAGACGTAGTGGGCCCTTTGCCGCAGACGCGCGGCGGAAATTAGTACATTTTGACTATCGTAGATAGGATGTCCCGCTTCCCTAAGGCCCTCCCCGCTGAGGAGTATTCGGGCAGAGAAAGTTGTTGATTGTCTGATTGGATTTTTCACAAGGTTTGGTTTTCCAAAATTGGTACAAAGTGATTGTGGAAGAAACTTTACCAGTAAATATTTCAGAAAGCGAATGACTGAACTAGGGATTAATCATATAACTTCTTCACCTTATCATCCAGAAAGTCAGGGTCAGGTGGAGAGATTTCATCAGACTCTCAAATCAGTGTTAAAGAAATTCTGTTTTGAGACAGGTAATGACTGGGATAAGGAGTTGCCGTATGCATTGTTCGCTATACGGTCAATTCCTAATGAGTCTGTTGGTATTTCTCCATTTTAGTTAATTTTTGGCCATTGTGTCAGGGGGGCCCCTGGATGTGGTAAGGGAACATTGGGAGGGAGATAGTCCTGATGTTAATGTTCTAGATTATGTCTCCACTTTACAGGAAAAATTGCATCGAGCGCGATCTTTCGCTCAGGAACACCTGGCAAAAGCCCAAGTGTCCATGAAGTATAAGTATGATGTAGGCACTCGTATAAGGAATTTTGATATTGGTGACGAAGTGCTAGTGTTGCTTCCCATACCTGGCAATCCTTTGAAAGCCCAATTTTCAGGTCCGTGGAAGATACTTAAGAAAATAAATGATGTAAATTACCTAATTGAAACACCGGATAAGAGGCGGAAATCCCGAATTTGTCATATAAATATGATTAAGCCATATATTAGTAGGGATGATAATGTGAATGTTGAACCAGTAGGTGTCGTAGATGTAGAAGTAGAATCTTTTTTGAGTGACAAATTGTTGGTAAGTCCAAATGGGTTGAGTAATAACTCTGATATTTTAAATAATCTTAATATTAAATTTCAGCACCTAGACTCTGGTAAGGCCAAATCTTTAATTAATCTAATCAATGAGTACAAAGATCTTTTTCAGGACACGCCAGGTAGGACAAATATCCTGCAACATGATGTAGATGTTGGGGAGGCTCAGCTCATTAAGCAGTGTCCCTATAGGATGAACCCCCTCAAAAGAGAGATAGTCAAAGATGAGGTAAATTTTATGCTTAACCATGATCTCATTGAGCCAAGCTGTAGTGCTTGGAGCTCGCCTGTGGTCTTGGTTAAGAAGGAAGGCGGAGAGCACCGCCTCTGCTTTGACTATCGAAAGGTGAACGCTGTCACTAAAACAGACTCCTTCCCTTTGCCTCGGGTGGAAGATTGCATTGACCGGGTAGGGTCTGCCAGGTATATTAGTAAGTTCGATTTACTAAAAGGTTATTGGCAGGTAGGTCTTACACCCAGGGCAAAGAAAATCTCAGCCTTTGTTACAAGTGATGGTTTGTTTGAATGTAAGGTCATGCCGTTTGGGATGAAGAATGCAGCCGCCACCTTTCAGAGGCTGATGAACTTTATAACTAGTCGTTTGGAAGGATGTGTTGTTTACATTGATGATTTGGTGGTCTACAGTGATGACTGGGAGACACACCTCAAACGAATTAAGGCTTTGTTTGAGGCACTGCGGAAAGCTGGGCTTGTAATTAATCTAAGAAAGAGCGATTTTTCCTCAGGCAAAAGTGATTTATCTTGGGCATGAAATTGGCCTGGGTAAAGTCGCTCCCAAACAAGCGAATGTAGAAGCGATTACCACCTTCCCAGCACCTCAGAATAAGAGGGGTGTGAGAACGTTCTTAGGAATGGTGGGCTATTATCGCAGATTTATAAAGAATTTTTCTGACCTTGCTAGTCCCCTGACTGAATTATTAAAGAAAATTGTGAAATTTGTGTGGAATGTCAGAAAGCATTTGAAAGTTTGAAATCTACATTAATAACTTTTCCTTTATTACGTTCACCTGATTTCTCTCTCCCCTTTTGTTTATCCACTGATGCAAGTGACATAGGAATAGGTGCCGTCCTCCTTCAAAAGGACTGCGAAGGATCCATGCATCCCGTCGCATTCTTCTCAAAGAAACTGTTACCTGCGGAGCGCAGATACTCGACTATTGAGAAGGAAGCCTTGTGCTTGGTCAAAGCCATCATTCATTTTGATGTATATTTGTCAGCCTCTGCGGAGCCCATAAAAGTTTATACTGATCATAATCCATTAACATTTTTGAATAAATTTAAGGACAAGAATCAGCGTATTTTACGCTGGAGTTTGCTTTTGCAGGAGTATCCTTTATCTATACAGCATATAGCTGGGAATGCAAATATTGTACCCGATGTCCTTTCTAGGTCGTTTGATGGAGCTAGGGAATAAAGTGGCCATGTATTATTGTTTCAGGACTCAGTATATTTTGTGCTAACTGTCTTTCCTTTAACAGGACTGTTTGAGGCGTATTTAGTTAAGCCTCGGTAATATTTGTTTTCTTAACACAAATAATTTTGTTAGATTTTTTTTTACGTTATTGGTTCCTTACATTTAACTATTAGAAAAGAATAATTTGAATTCTACATTAATTTTTGCCTCGCCTTTTCTACTTAGATTTTTGCCTTGTCTTAAAAAAAAAAATAAATAATAAATAATAAATTATTTTTGAGGAGGGAGCGGTAACTACTAATTAAATTTTTTCTCTGGTTTCTCTTTAACGTAAATTAAATTTTCATCTTTACAAAAGTCACGAGAAACTGCTTGTTGGTTCTTTTCGCTCCTCTCAAGGATTTTGTATTTATTGTTATATAGTTATATTCATCCGTTTGTTTCTTTTTTTTCATACTTCAGTGAGCGGAGTATCGTCTTCAGCAATTGCCCCTTTCGCCCGATGATTTTTCGCCGCTTTTCTTGTCGCCCTTACTTGATATGGGGGAGTTTTCCATCAGGCAAGGATTGATAGTTTCGGTTCCCCGAAGGGAGGTTCAGCATCCTATATTTCCACTGCACTTGTCGTCATTTGTTGGCTGCAACACTGCTTTCTGGCCAAGGCCAGGACTTTTGACGCTCGCTTATTTTCAACGTGAAGCTGCTGTTGGTGGAGAGGGTGTGCCCTGTGCCCTCTTGTGCGAGCTTCTCTGTGGGTTTGCTTTTGCCCACCTGTGAGCAAGGCCTATCCCTTGCATTGACGAGTGCACTGCTGTATCCTCCGGGAATCGTCAGGAGGCCTTCTGAGGCCGGAGAAGGGTGAGCATCCTTTTGCCTATATTTGTTCTCCTCTGTGAGTGGACTACCCCGTCGGAGTATTGTTTCAAAGCATCAAGCGGAAGCTCCCGTAGGTGCTTTTATAGACAGTTTCCCGGACTGAAGCAGTTTTCATTGTTTTTTCAGCATATTTGCCGAACGTTTATTATTTGTAGGAATTAAGGTGTATCTCATTTGTTTAGTAAATATTAGTGTTAAGGAAAAAGTCAGTTATTAGTGTTAAGTTTCTTCACTGTGTCTCTGCCTATCGTGTACTCGTGAGTGAGTGTTGATTTCGATCTACTACTGTGACATTTCTCTCTTACTCTTCAGTATAATAGTTAGGTAGGAGATTGAGGTATGTGTGAGGGTACTGTATATGCTTGCATACTTTTTTTTCTAGTTCCTCAAGCAGGTTTTCGGGGACATTTTAATTATTAAGTTTGTCTTGTAAATAAATAAGTGTTAAATTTAGGCATTTGATCTTTTTTTGTCACCCTCTTTGAGTGTGTATCTCCTAAAGTCTAGTGTGTGCTAAATCTTTGTCTGGACTGGCAAGTGATTTATTGAACAGAGGACCTGGTTTAAAAAAAAAAGAAAAAAAATAATTTGTGGCTCTTGTTGAAGAGTTCTTAACAATATATATATATATATATATATATATATATATATATATATATATATATAATATATATATATATATATATATATATATATATATATATATATATATATATATATATATATATATATATATATATATATATATATATATATATATATATATATATATATATATATATATATATATATATATATATATATATATATATATATATATATATATATATATATATATATATATATATATATTATTATGATTAGCAAGAATTCGCTAGCAAATTGCCTCCCCTCCCCCCCCCTCCTTTGTTGTTGTTGGTTGTTCTGTTGTGTTTCATTTTCTGCCAGCCGGCCGATCGATAGACCATCTGTCTATCGACTTAAAACAAGGGTTTAAAAGATTAAAGGCGCTCCCATTTTTGATAAAGATCTTTCCTTCGAGGCAAAAGTAATCTGGCTTGGGTGTTTCTCCTACAGGCCAAAACCTCCCCTGCGGGCAGCAGGTGCAATAAGTCAAAACATCTGTGTTGGGCGCATCCCCTGCCCCATAGGAGGGGATAAAAAGCAAAAGCCCACGAGGTGTCGACACACACGCGGGCTGGAAGATATGGAATGAAGACGTCCCCAACACCTGGCCCCATCAATGCCCTTGCATCCTAACCACGTGGCCCTTTCCAAAGTATACTTCTCCTTGTGCCCTTCGACCGTATTCCTCGAGCCCACACGCCATTGCTTGGAGTTTCGAGGAGTCCCCATCGCCTTGCCCCTTTACGGAAGCCCTTGCATCTCACCACGTGGAAGAAACTCGCCCTCGGAAATCGCAAGTCATCCACGGACTGCCTTCTACGCGCCCTCGGAAAATCTGCTAAGGTAAAGTGCCCTGGAAGAGCTCCATTTTAGTCACGCTTTTGTCTCGTAATATTTGCTTAAAGAGAAAGCCAGAAATCACCCTTGTCTAATGTCCGTGCGCCTCTTGCATCGGCAGTATTAAGTCTTTATTACTCCTTTGGCACCCTCAGTGCAGCCTCGAATTCATTATTCTTTTGCCTATTTTCATTACTGGCGTATAATGTGCATATCTCTCATTTCAGAGGGATCCTATTTCATGGAAGCTTCTCGGACTGTGTCTAGAATCCCCCAGTTTCATTCAATCCCGTAGGAATCTCCTTCAGGATAGTAATCTACTTGAGTTCCTCTTTCCCGTACTGATATCATTTATGTAAATACACTCCTTTAAATTTGCCCACGTGTTTTACGTAATATTTCCGTCAGTAACAAGAGCCCTATGCTCATATGAAATTCTCCTTTGTTTTCCTCTTTTTTTTTTACGTTTTCCCGTACCCACGAAGTCAGAATCACAAGGCTAAATTACCTTAAATTGTTGCTACCTGTCTCACAGAGCATATTTCAAACTAAAACCACGGAAAAACGTAAATATATATATATATATATATATATATATATATATATATATATATATATATATATATATATATATATATATATATATATATATATATATATATATATATATACACGTATAAGCATAAAGGCAATGTCATGTTGCAAAGTGAAACGACGGAGTGGTGCTAGGCCTTTCAGCTTACTGTCCTTTACTTAGCAGACACAGAAATATAAAAATAAGTTTACAAAGAAATTTTGTATAAATGACAGACGGGGATTATAAGGGGAATATGTAACCGGAGTCCAACACAGCTGAAGAATTAGCAGACCTACCAAAACAGGTAAATCGAAATACATACGAAAAATAGGGGCAGATTTATGTCATCCTTCACATATGCTAGATATTTGCTATAATAAAACTCACAAAAGGTTTATAGTGAAAGTAACATGGAGAAAGAAACCCATAAGAACATTCTTAGCTTGCTTTATATGAGTGATTTTGAGACCATAAAATCATTGTTAAAATCTTTTAATGTCAACCTCGTTTTTTTCTGTAATAACACACTAAAAGGATTGTTAATAAAACATAGCTCTAAGGAAAGCAACTACATAATATATAAAATACATGCTTGGACTGCCCCTCTTTTTATTTTGGCCAACCCAGTAAGGATTTAGAAGTACGAATTAAACAGCATAAGTTTTCTGTCAAAACTGGGCAAACATCCAATGCAATATTCATTCTTTTAAGTGAAAGTCTCACAGAATAAATTGGACTGAAAATTCAGTGATTGCCAGAAATTACTGACTTAATTACTAATTAGTTACCTTATATATGTATTTTTATGTATTCGTATGTTTAATATATATATTTTTTAAATGTTCACTTTGCAAAAATTATTATTGTTTACATAAGGAGAATTACTGAGTTATACATTTTTAACATATGTGTAACGGCCCTTTCTGAGCCTATACTTGATTTAAGTCTCTGTTTTATGAACAGAGGTTTGATCTCGCTTATCTCGAGACATTGTGTGATAGCAGTAACGTGAGCCGGCATCGTAAGTTATATCTTTTCCTAACTAAAATCTAAGGACTACTGGAATGAGATACTAAGTACAAAACTAAAACCCTTTATTGACAAAATCAACGAAAAATAACTTCTTAAAAATTACGAAGAATGAAATCCAATGTTTCACATAACTATCAGAAAATCTTCTAAGGAAATAATGCTCCAAAATCATAAACCCCCAATTACAGAAAATAACTCATCTGTCAAAACATGAACACGTCAATCAATTAAAACAGGTCATCTCAAATGTCATACCACTCTCATCCTCGTAGGAGGGAGAGAGGAAAAAGTAATAGGAATGGAGTGGAACAGAAATACCTGTGAAAAAAGAAACGTCACATTAAAAATCATAAAATGTAAAAAAATGCAGAAATACATCTTCCACTGTCACAGGAGATACCGTTTGTTCACAGTTCTGAAAAACAAAGTCTAAAAACGTATATGAATTCTTACTCACTCCACAAGTCCTCTGGGACAGTCTCCATGTGAAAAATCACTCACATCTTCAGACACACATGAATCGGATCTCACAAGTCCAATTCGAACAACGGTTCCTCCCATTATATTCATTATGTAACGCACGAACGAACGTACTTTTGTTTGACATCATTCGAGGTCAAAGTTCGGCAAGACACGCCTCTGTACTTCGAGGCGTCACGAAGTACACGTACACACCATACATTATTAAGAAGCATCCTTCAAAAACCGGATTTTGTAACTGGTTCAACTTCTAGAACGTTCTTTGCTGAAAACGCATTTGCCAGCCCGTGTCTTGTCACCAAGGTGGTTTCTTCGACCCTTGTGGTATGCGAACGTTTCAGCAGTTTCCTATCTGCTGCGTGTAGTGAAAATGGACCCTGCGAATAGCTGACCCAACTTTTCAAAGGTCACCTTCGCGAGCCTTTACAGAATGCTCGGCCCACGCACCTGAGGTGGACCCCACCTCAAAATGTCTAGGTGCAAAACTTATATATATCTTATAACACAGACATTATAGCACAACCAGTTCATTCAAGAAACGCATTAATCTAGACGATTTGACCCCTGGTACTGCCTCACGCTGAAAGGCCTGCGACTGCACCAGTCCAAGCAGAATGTATTCTTGCGTCTCCCAGCGATCCGACGAAGATGAATGGCTCGCAACTGCACAAGCCCATGTTGAAAGTGGCGCTCGCAAATCCTTTTTGCGCCAACCCAACGTCTCCTCGAAAGTACGGCAACATGAAGACATCTTGCCCGACATCTCTCCAAAGTTCTGGATCGTCCCACCACAGTGCAGAAGTAACGTTGACAGCTTTCTCATATGTTGAGGACGGTGAAGCTATTCCAACCTCTCCATTTCGAGGGAGTGGTATTTTCCGTGAGTCGGTCATATCGACAGTCATATCAAAAAGTAACTCGTCTAATCCCTATACCATATTATTACTGAACCAAATAAGACTACTAGTGCAAAGGTCATATGTTCTCAATGTGAAACAATTCCAAGTTGGTACCCGGAATTTCCACAGTCAACTCACTATCAAGTACACTAACTCTAAAGAACTATTCATAAAAATTCTAGCCAACAGAAAAAAGTACTCAAGAATCCTATCCATACACTGAATAACGAAAGGCAATCCTAAACATCTGAAAGGTATCATATCTCGTAAAAGACATGAAGGTTCTACTCCGGTTAGCGAATATTTCGCAGTACCTGACTAATTCTCAACACCATAGCAATTGACTTAATGGCAATCGCTCCTATGATCCTAACAACTACCATTACTCATGGTACAGCACCCTTAATTTTTAAAGAGAACTGAAAAATCCAAATACTCGAATTCGATATCCCTATCAAAATCTTCCTAAACCTCTCCGAAATCCTAACTGACATATCCCAACCTGTAAAAGATCAGACCCGTTCGGTCCGATATACTAAATACCTCCCCAAAACAAAATCCTAAACAACAAACCCTGATTCTGTAACTCTATATCCAAAGATATTCCGTCAGACGACAAAACACATCATAACATAACATAATAACACAATAACACACGGGTCAAATCTCGTATGAAATTAGCCCATGTCTCAATTCCCAAAATCATATGAAAAAAAACCATTAACTCAAAGTAACCCATTACTATCGCCAAGTGCGAACGATGAAATCCCTAACCGCAGTTGCGATCCATATAAAAAAAACAAAAACTCAAATTCATATATTTACAAAACTCTACGGTATTCTGCACACAATTTACACTAAGTACTGCAGCTTACATCAGAAATCACAATGAACCCGAACGATTAAAAATTCGTAAAACTCTACGGAGTAACGTCCTCCTGAATTACAACAAACTACAAGTCATGCTCATTTACAACCCATTAACACCCGAAAGGAAAAAAAAAATGACCCGTAACTACCCATTACCAAAACAACAATACAACCCAGAAATGCATCCATGCTAATACCCATTAACCCGTCTTTTTAATCTTAGAAATATGTGTCAAACGAGACACACCTGTGTTTTCATTCACAACAATAAATCTATTTCCCAATTTTGCTTCAGGTCTATACTGGATTATAGATACTTTCTTTATTCCCAGTAAAATTAGCAAGACCGTCTAAAGTCTTATTAATAAACTCCCTACCATTGTCTGTGATCAGACATTCAGGAACACCATATCGACAAATTATCCCCTTAAAAAACGCTATAGCAACTTCCTCAGCTGATTTGTACTTCAGTGGGAAAATCTCGACAAAACGAGTTAACTCGTCAACAACTACTAATAAATGTCTATAACCATAAGCGGACTCTGAGAAGTTACCCAGAATATCCATATGCACTCTCTGAAACGGCCTATGTGGTATGGGATATGAACCCAAACGACACGACACCGTCGTCGCCGGCTTATTCGCATTGCAAATAGCGCACTTCTTCACAAAGGCTTCTACTGCGGAAAACATATTTTTCCAAAAGAACTTTGACCTGACGTTTTCATACGTCTTGTCCACACCTAAATGAGGCGAACCAAATTTACAATGTACAATGTCTAGAACTTGTGGTACTAGACTCTCTGGCACGATGATTTGTGTAATCTCACCCATGCTTCGAGTACTTCGCAAGTTATACTTAACTTTTCTCACCAATAAATTATTCTCCAGCTCTAGACCAGAAAAAGGCAACTTATACCCTTTCTTCGGTGAAACTCCCCTAAGAAATGCCTTAGCATCTGACAACAATTTATCTTCATCTTGCTTTTGTTCGAGCAAGCCTATGTCCCAAGTGACATTTTCACCCGTAATATAACACACTGCGTTACTCTCACTATCACGAATAACAATCTCTCCCGAGACTGCCGACTCACTATTTCTCCCCGAAGTATGCACTGTAGAAACGTGTATGTCCTCTACATGCGATATCTCAGAACTACTAATATCAGAGACATTAGACACCAAATATTTACTCTCTTCTCTCACACAGGATTCGGTGTGTATTTCCTCATCCTCGACCGGAAAATATCTGCTCAATGCATCTGCAACTACATTATGCTTACCTTCAATGTATTTGAGGTTTGCATCAAAATCTCTCAATGTTAGGAACCAATGTGCTCTCTTAGGCGACAAATTTGGCTTATTAAAAAGCTCTAACAACGGTTGATGATCTGTGAAAATCTCAACTTTATTTCCCAACAACAACATCTTAAAATGAACAAGGCTAGAGACGACTGCGAAAGCCTCCTTGTCCACAACTGACATCAGCCTTTCGTTACTACCACGCTTTTTGAACTTTCTGCTATAAAAAGCAATTGGGTGTAATTTCCCCTCAGATTTCTGCATCAAACACGACTAAAATCTGGAAACTTCAAAACTGGTGGGTTCACCAAAGCGTTCTTAAGCTTCTCAAAAGCTAATTGCTGACTATCACCCCAAACAAACTTAACGTCTTCTCGTAACAAATCTGTCAATGGAGACGCTATTGTAGAAAAATTCCGCACAAAACGGCGAAAGAAACCCAACATACCTAGGAACGAACGAATCTGTTTCCTGGTTTTGGGAACTGGAAAACTCACAATGGCTTTAACTTTCTCATCATTCACTCTGACTCCCTCTTTAGTCAGTCAAAAAAAAAAAAGGTCAAGTTCACTTCTCCCAAGGCCAAGCTATAAAAGGCCACAAAAAAAAAAAGACACGGGAAAGCGCTTCTCAGGCACAGAGAGAGAGAGAAAGAGAAATTCGTTTCCCACCCTCTTACAATGCATCGAAGGCCTGATGACGCTTACAGAAAAAATGCTAACACCAAACCTCGGGGCTCGCTCTGTCTCCAACGGCAAAAACTGCTGGATCAACACTTCCCTTTGTCCAAACGGAAAGTGTCACTCAAGCAAAGGCAAGCGCTCTGCCCACATACTCACAAACACATACCCACACGCACACACGTGTGTGACTACAAAAACCAAGAAGTGCATACACACTTGTGCAAAAACTGTTTTGCACCCCGCAACTCAAAAATATCACGTAGGATATTACCCAAATATTAAAGTTCCCAGAAATAACCCAACAACCAAATATCACCCTTACATAATACACGCCGATGCGTACCGCAGATTGCTATAAAAAAAAGAAAAGAAAATACAACACACCACAATACGCTCAGCGCTTCACTAGGCGTGGCAAAGCAAGTACGACGCTCCGCCCAAACTCGTGACGCAATTACTATGTCACCGTGGTGATGACGTAACACACTCGTTACAACCGAAACATCAGTCAAAACTCAACGACAAAAAACACACAGTTGTCCCTATCACCAGTTACAACACAACGAAAAGGACAATTTCACATCAACCCAACTAAAAAAAAAGAAAAAGATAACATCACAACACTTACGCTAGCAGCGCGCGAATTTCCATCAAGCGAAGAGAGAGAGAAACAAAAAACACTCGCGCGTCTTCACGTGTTTTAACACACGCATAGCGGTCTTAATATCG